>JARQZK010002326.1:0-10000 GCA_030704885.1 Cynegetis impunctata | reverse complement strand
TATCAAATTTTATTAAATTACCTTCACAGGTTTTGAAAATATTTACAGAAAAACGCCATCAGGTCTTCACCTTTAACACCCTGTATTTTTATATAAACTTTTATCTCTATATTTTGAAGTAGAACACGCTGTTTAAATATTGACGTCTAATTTCGGACATCCTGTATAGGTATATATTATATATCGGACATCAGAAAAACCTCAGAAATGGTGGTCCACAAGGAATAAAACCGATATAAAAACTACCTCCGTCAACAGGGAGACTTTCGATATAGTAAACAGTGCTATTATATTCGGGAAATATATGATTAAAAATATGAAACGTTGAATGCATTAAGCATGCCTTCAACAGAGTCGCAAAATTTCAATATCTCAACCCAAAACGTGGGCAACACAAAAACATATTACACGTATTACTAGTTGCTTACATGAAATATTTATTTTATGGGCCACCTTGACACGTGTTAACGAACTATTACACAAAACATTCGCTCTGTCACTCTTTCTTAAAATGAAAACAATCTCCATCTATCCTTTCATTTAATCCCTGCTGAAAGTGTTTAGTTAAATTACATAATAGGGCGGCAGAAAGTCCGCCACTGTCTTTATATATATATATATATATATATATATATATATATATATATATATATATATATATATATATATATATATATATATTATATATATATATATATATATATATATATATATATATATATATATATATAGTATATATATATATATATATATATTATATATATATATATTTATATATAATATATATATATATATAGTATATATTATATATATATATATATTATATATATATATATATATATATATATATATATATATATATATAATATATATATATATATATATATATATATATATATATATATATATTTATATATATATATATATATATATATAGTATATATATATATATATATATATATATAATATATATATATATATATATATAAATATATATATATATATATATAAATATATATATATATATATATATATATATATCAGTGGCGGCTCGTGAGGTTTTGGTTTGAGGAGGCTACAAGAGGTGTTAAAAAATACACCATAGGCGAAAATTTTTAGGATTTCAAGGTCAACCGCCTTATGATTTAAAGAAAATCAAAGTAAAACAAGCACACTAAGCTATTAATTTGTTTTCACTTTCGAGTGTCTACCTTGAGACCTACAACTCCTACTTACAATATTCACAAAAACTCTTCTCAGCCAATTAGTCAATTCATCTATTCATCAAATTTTTTCTTTCACAAAATAGGTACCTACCTACCTACTTAAATACTTAAATTTGTTAACAGCTGGTGAGAGCAAATGAAAAGTTATTATATATTTTTGAAGATTAGCGGGATTCTGCGATCTTTAACGTTAGCAAAATGATCTATAATATCCTTATAAAATTTTTGTCTTTCGCCAAAAGCTTTACCAATTCCTTTTCAATAGACAACAAACTAATATTTTTCAAACGATCCTGGCTCATTGAATTTCGTAAATAAGTTTTAATTCTCTTAAGAGTGGAAAACGAGCGCTCTACGGAAGCCGATGTCACCGGGATAGAAACAATTAGACATAAGAGTTTATAAACTTGGGGTAAATCTTGATCCAAATCATTATCAAAAAGGTATTTAATAGTCCTCACATGATTTTCATTTTGGCCCAAAATTTAATTATCATTATAAACAACACACAGTTCACTTTTTATGGCCACCTTATCAAAAAAAGTGTATTTTTGACATAAATTTTCCAAAAGGTTATCTGGAAAATTAGCCGAAAATCCGGTAAACAAATTTTTATTGAGTAAGTCGAAGAAAGGCAGTTCTTTCAAATCAGAGAACCTTATTTCTATTTGACCCCTAATAGTATCCAAAATTTCATAAAATATTTGCTTATAGTGAAGCTCCATATCTGCGTAACTGAATTTCTTTCTATTTGGGCTAAATTGAGTCGTATCATCAGTAGTTTGAAATACAGAAAATAGGTTTTTTAAAATAAACTTCTGCACGAAATTCTGAAATTTTTTCCAAAAGAAACTTGAGCCGATTTCGTGAGTAAATTACATCTGAAAACTTGTGCTGTAAGATTTGAAAAACTATTTCTGTTTGTTCAAAAATTAATTTAAAGATGTTTAAAAAATATATAAATTCCTTATCTTGTAAGTAAGATATTAATCCGCGTACGGTATTTAAAGTTACCTTATCGGTGAAAAATTCCTCACTTTCAACTATAGAATTAAATCCTCAAATCCTAAGCGCCCCAAAACAGAGACATTTTCCCTAGTAAAAAGTAAACACTGCCAACAAAATAATTTATTTTTCACCTGTGATCCGGTTAGGCAAAGATGTCTCTCATAATTTCTTGTATTAAAACCGCGGTTTTGTTGTCTGTTACGCTGCACCAAATTGTTTAATTCAGGAGTAGGTCGCAATGTTTTTATCAAAACTTTATCCTCATAACTTAGTGCACTAAAGTTATGGGATAACAAATATTCCACTATTCCACCATTGAAATTTTTGAAATTAACTTCAGTAACCAAACTCATTTTAAAACAATACGCGAGCAATATAAGTAACAAGTTTTCGGTCATTAGTCACTACGCTACGATCACACTACGATTAAATTGATGCTTTCCAACGAATTCACTCGATTTTACCCGAAATTCTATAGTTGTGATTGGTCGACATTGCATGAGACTCAGGCTCCATCGGTGTTGCCATTTACATGTGTTTTGCTTTTCTATTGCAATGAAGTATTCATTCGGATAAATTTGCACATTGTTTGCTTTTTCTGTGGCAGGCAATAATGAACGTTGAGAATGTACCTTTCTAAGCCTCCGCAGCGTTGCCACGAATCTTGAAATGAATGAAATGCAGTAAATGTTAAATACCTTCTATCCTTAATTAATAAAATTATATTATATAATGTAGGTTGAAAGGAAGGTAGGTGCGTAAAATAATATTGATTTTTGATTTGATATGAATATGCTGAATGCTGACTATTCAATATAATATATTAGTGACACACGGAATATTATTTGAGGAGGAGGCTTAGCCTCTTGACTAGCCCGCCCCTGATATATATATATATATATATATATATATATATATATATATATAATATATATATAATATATTATTTAATATATATATATTACTATATATATATATATTATATATATATTATAAATATTTATAATATATAATATAATATATATATATATATATATATATATATATATATATATATATATATATATATATATATATATATATATATATAGGTATATATATACACCCAGCCATCATTTTTAAAATCGCAAAAAAGGTCATAAAAAGCGAAATTTTTACATTTTACCGATGGACTTAAATAAGACATGGTAAATAAAAGGATTGAGCAACAGAGCTTTGTGACTAAGGTAGTATTTTTCCGTAGATATAAGTATGGCGATTAGCCCTATCACAAAATAGTTGAAACCCACAAGGGATCATACCTCAACATCAACCAAATCTACTCACCCAATTTGAATCCTCTAACCCAATCTGCAGTTGATGTGGAGGGACGCAAATTCTCAAAAACCACGAAAAAACAAGAAATCTCTAATAAAATGACGGCGGCTGAAAAAAAGTTTGCTCCTGAAAGGCACTTCCTTAGCATTAACTCAATTCACGTAGGTACTAATTTTCAACCCACTAACTCAATCTGTGGGTTTTGGGGGTACAAAAGTCCTTCAAAAACGGAGTTTTTTTAATCTCCATACACCCTCCAGAGAGCCTTAGAAGGCTGAAATTCGGATATGTTTATGCAGCTTATTTGGTATGATGGGAGGCGCTGGAGAGTTTATACCAAGAAACAAGATATATATATAATATATATAAAATAAATTCGATGGACCATGAATCAACTCTGTGGTAGTTCATATTTATACTAAAAAAATTAAATAATAAGAAAATAACTTGTCTAAAAACCACGAAATCATGTGGTATTTAGACAAGAAATTTACTTATTATTTAATTTTTTTAATTTATATATATATATATTTATATAAATATATTATATATATATATATATATAATATATATATATATATATAATATATATATATATAAATATATATATATATATATATATATATATATATATATATATATATATATTATATAATATATATATATATAACATTTATACATATATAAATATATATATATATATATAAATTATAATATATATATATATAATATATATACATCCAAGAGATAGCAATTTTGGTATCATACACATCTTAAAATTAAAAATTAACAAGACGTTTCAATGGAGTTCCCATCTTCATCAGCTAAAATTGGGATAAAATACAATTCAGATGCTTTAATATGTTCTATCTTTTTTTTTTTTGCATCTGAATTGTATTTTATCCTAATTTTCCTATAATGAAGATGGGAACTCCATTGAAATGTCCTGTTAATTTTTACTTTTGATATGTAATGTTTAGGGGCGTGTAAGTGTTTCGGATGCACGTTTATTTTTTCTGGGTTAGCGAAGTCGTAGAACTTTGAGAGCAGTATCCTTTTTAAAAAGTCCTTCAAATCAGTTTCATGTGTACAAACTATAAACAAATAATTGTAAATAAATAGTGTGTATTGAAATTCTATTAATCAAATTTGCCTTAAATGTTCAATTTGTTGAAAGAAGGCCATGACGATGCGCAGATGTGTTACGTTTGTTCTATATAGAATTATCACGTGGTTGACGTGGTGGGTTCCTGACGACATGCTTCCTGGATACTTAGATTGGGTATATTACATAGGCAATCTATTATTTAAGTATGGGGTGTGTAACACCCCTAATAAAAAAATTTTGAGCAACTGATTGAATTAGCCAGATAGACTGAGTCATGATGTGCACGCACGAACGTCATAGTCATACAATTACAAGATACAAGAAGATTTATTTAAAAATTTCAAGGAAAAACTATTATAATAAAGCTCGTATTTTATGCTATGCGCCGTGCTCGATCGATCTGTCTTCTCGTTCGGTTCGTTACGTTTCGTTTGGTGTTCGTGTGTCGCTTTCATGCTTTCGTTTATTTAGTTTACATTCGACAGTTGTCCGTGGTGATGTGTGCTCTTTAATACGGTGCGTTTGATTTCGTAATATACTAATAAAAACAAATTATCAACATTGTTTTCGTCCTTGTGTTTTGTTATATTTGAAGTTTTGTGAGCAAAAATTCAACTTGTGGGACGCAAAAATAATTATTGATTTTCATTTAGTGAAAGATGAAAGTGTGCTATACTATCTATGGATATACCTAGGTATTAAAATTCTAATTTTTGATGTGCAGTTTTTTAACAGTTTTTAGTTATTTTTTGGAACTTGCGGTATATGATCATATTGGATAGCCATTTATCCAAACAATTTCAATTCGGTGAGTTGTTTGAACTATTTAATAACCCATTTATTTAAGTAAAGAGAGTACATTTAATTGAGGTTCAAGGTTCCTACGTGATAAATCACTTTCAATTTCCGATTTTCTATTTTGAGGTGTAAATCTATGTAATAAATAAAGAAAGTGCTGCTACAAAAAATTGGATAGAATGACGAATAGAAAATTTTCAAAACTATGTGTTCTGGGATTTTGTAGGTACAATTATCAACTCAACATTATAGATGTAGGTAGGTCTTCAAAATTGGACTAAAAAAGCTGTTTTCCGAAAATGGAACCAATAACTAGAAGGCACTAGAAAGCTCCTTCGTAATAGTCAGTATTAACCGAGGTTATAACACATTAATTATTATCGGTAAGTATTCTAAATTCAATTTGGAGTGAAATATTCACAGAGTAATATTTTAAAGTTTATCAATATAAGTCTTAGATATCAATTCCCCTATCAATTGTATAGATTTTCTTAACTCATGCTTTATACAAGATTCTGAGTGTACTTCTCGATGTTCTTTGATAAAAAATAAATCTCTGCTGCTACAAAAATATTTACCTGTCTGCCTATCTTTGCTATTGATAGGTTGTATACCTATATATTCGCCCCAGGCTGAGTGGTAGACATTTCGACAATGTCGTTATACTTTCTTTAAAGAAGTAGCAAGCCAAGCACTCTGTTAAGCGAAAAAGCGAAGATACTTGGATAAATATATAATATATATATATATATATATATATATATATATATATATATATATATATATATATACAGGGTCCTGCAACAGTGGCGCGGTGCTCCATATCTCTATTTGGGAAACAGATAGAAATCTACATTTTCTATAATATTACCGTATTGCTCGTGGCTCGACAAAATAAAAATATTGTCGGTCACACAGGGTGTTCAATTTCTCTTCTGACGGATATCAACTATGTTTTTTCAAATGGCAACCTATATTTTTTGTCTTCTTTGTTTCTACATAGAAAATAAAAGATTTACTTTGTATATGATCCTCATTTCGAAAATATTTACGGTTTTCGAGATTTTTTGCATTTTGATTTTTTTTTCAATTTTGGTCACTCAGAATATTTGAAATTATAAAGTTGTGCCAAGTCCATTGAAAATTTATTTTTGGTCAAATATTTTACATTGGTAACTCTCTCAAACGATATATCTGAAATCACCTGCGATATACAGGGTATGGAAAAATCGCTTGCCACATATTGTAAATAAAAATGTACAGAATCTTCCTTATTTCAAATGGAACACCCTGTATATTATAGTTCCAGAAGAAGCGTTAAGAAAAGCTTACAAATGTCATGAAGTTATTCCCTATGGTTAAGTTTACTAGTTTTCCTTAAAACAGCGTAAAAATGGGCAAATATTCAAATTTCTTCGCTATAATCTCAATGAACGACCTTTTTCCAAAAATAACCTGTTGGTAGATAAACAAGTTTATGAATTACACACAAAATATTCATTGTATATTTCAAAATAATTTCAATAATGCTCTCAAATTTGAGCCATATTTCTTTCGATTTAAAACACCCTTTCAGGGAATAAAATATTTTATTGGAAATCGGGTAGTCTGGCAAATACAGATCAAAATATTTGCCTTAAAATATGTATTGAAATCTTTAGTGATTCGTTAAGTACAAACTTTCGATATGATTTCATCTAAATGTTGCTTAATTATATCGAAAGTTCAACTTAACGAATCAACCAAAGATTTCAATAATTATTTGAAGGCAAATATTTTGATCTGTCATTTGCCAGACAGATTTTCCAATAAATATTTTATTCCCTGAAAGGGTGTTTTAAATCGAAAGAATATGGCTCAAATTTGGAGATTATTGAAATTATTTTGAATATACGATGAATATTTTGTGGTGTAATTCACAACTTGTTTATCTACCAACAGGTTATTTTTGGAAAAAGTCGTTCATTGAGATTATAGCGAAGAAATTTGAATATTTGCCATTTTTCGCTGTTTTAAGGAAAACTAGTAAACTTAACCATAGGGAATACTTCATGAAATTTAGAGAGCTTTTCTTAGCGCTTCTTCTGAATCTATAATATACAGGGTGTTCCATTTGAAATAAGGAAGATTCTTTACATTTTTATTTACAATATGTGGCAAGCGATTTTTCATACCCTGTATATCGCAGGTTGATTTCAGATATATCGTTTGAGAGATTTACCAACGTAGAATATTTGACCAAAAATGAATTTCAATTGGACTTGGCATAACTTCATAATTTCAAATATTCTGAGTGACCAAAATTGAAACAAAAAATCAAAAATGCAAAAAATCTCGAAAACCGTAAATATTTTCGAAATGAAGATCTATATAAAATATCTTTTATTTTCTAGGTAGAAACCGAAAAGGCGACAAAAAATATAGGTTGCCATTTGAAAAAACATAGTTGATATTCGTCCAGAAGAAATTGAACACCCTGTGTGACCAACAATATTTTTATTTTGTCGAGCTCGATCAATAAGGTAATATTATAGAAATATAGATTTCTATCTGTTTCCAAAATAGAGATATGGAACACCGCGCCACTGTTGCAGGACCCTATATATATATATATATATATATATATATATATATATATATATATATATATATATATATATATATATATATATATATATGTATATATTTATATATATATATATATATATATATATATATATATATATATATATATATATATATATATAATATTCATTAATTCTTATTCCCAACGTGTGTAATTCAAAATGGAAAATTATTTCGACTATTCCTAGAATTAATAAGCGAAGTATTTCGCGTCTTATGTATCAAATCAACCGCGACAAAGAATTCGTAGTGGGTTTGTCTGTTAGTCGGCAGGTCAACTACCGTAGAATTTATACAGAGCAAAGGGGGCCCGAAATTTTTGGGTGAACGCGGCTATTTAACTGGAAGTATAGACGCGGGATTTACGGATTCTCTTGATATTTTGCTATTATGTACTTATATTTCTAGTACCTATTCAGTGACGTGCTAAAATAGACTAACTTAATAAGTGAATGGGAGACTATTTAATTCATTGTACGATTTGAATTATTATAGATCGGAAATATTGCAATTTACCTACGGTTCTCGGGATTATTCTTCATGAATACGTATGGTCAGGGCCGGATTTACGAATTTGCCGCCCATGGGCCCAAAGCTTTTCGCCACCCCCACCTTCCAAACGCGACAATTTGCCAGACCTAAAATAAAACTTTTTGAACATCAATATCTTAAAAATAAATTTGAATAACATTTTAATAATGTCATAGCTTTATATAACCTCACTAACTATGATCTAGGAATAATGCTAATTACTATTTTGTTATGTAGAATATTTGCAGAGAATCTATGATTTCCCTTTACACCTCAAGATATCGTTTAAACTGTTGAACTAAACATAGTACATTACTGTTATCATAATTAACGGAAAAATATGGATTAAAGAAAAAGTTACATTTTTCGACACTTGTTGCCGACGAAATTTAAGAAAATATCAATTTCGTTTCTTTTCAAAGTGGATTGTAACATCAGGAAATTAAGAAATCAATAACGATTTAATGATAAAACTGTTTATTGAGAGCTAAAACATTCAATTCATAGTAAAACTTTTCGAAAAGTCTGAACTCAAGTTCAAGATTTTTACGCCTAGCTTTGATATTAGCGAATGTATCAATGACATCAGTCAAGCTTACACGTCAAGTCTTTTTCTATGCTAAAACAGCTGAGTTAACTAACCTTTTCTGGCCAGCAGTTGATCTTAAATAATTATGTACTCGTGAAAGAGTAGAAAAAGAAAGTTCTGCACAGTTGCTGGCTGGTGTACACAAAAACATCTTAAGAGCTACCCTCACTTACAATTGGTAGAGATCTTTTGACAAAATATATCTGTTCAATTGTGACAGCGACATTTCTTCTGTAATAGATGTCTTTTCTTTGCAAAGACCTTTCAAATGATGACATTCAACAACAACAAAAATAGAGCTTCAATGTCCGTTGAGTGATTAGTGTATGAATCTGAGTGAAAACAAAAATTCTGCATAAAAAGCTCTTGATTTTTTAGCAAAATTTAACTGGCCTTCACAATTTGCCGCCCCTAAACATTTGCCGCCCTGGGCTAGGGTTGCCAGATGGTATCCAAAAGGAGGACATGTCCTCCTTTTTTATGTTTTGTCCTCCCGTCCTCCCTTAGCTACTGTAAGTCCTCCTTTTTGCTAAACATCGGGCGGGACTGGCGGGAGGCAAATGTGGAAAGTTTTTTCACTGATTAATACTCAGTGGAGCAAAGAGAGGAATATACTAAGTGTGCAGTCAGTTAAATCTTTAATTCTTACTCAATACAACTTCAAAAACATGACATGTGAAGATTTTTATAATTATTTGTTAAAAAACCAAGAACTTCTTTTCAAAATTGGCAGCTCAGCTAAATATGATTAAAATAAAGTAAAATAATACTTATAAAAAATCGTTTAATTTCTTTATG
>JARQZK010002325.1:0-149462 GCA_030704885.1 Cynegetis impunctata | reverse complement strand
ACATTATGAATTACATAGATTCATCGATAGAAAATAACAAAATTTAAATTTAGGAAACTTATTCAGATTCTGACTCGTCAGAAGTGCCGATGTCACAATCAAATTCTGATTCTTCATCGTTCCCATTTTTTCTTAATTCTCTTCGTATATCGTTAACTTGCAAGGGAGTTGGGTGGCCTTCAAACCATGTTAGTTTCAGGTAGCCATCAAAAAGCTAACCACAATCTTCTGGATTGAATTTAACGCAGCATGCATCGGTTGCATGAAGCCACATCCAGCACGGTGGAAGCAGTTTGGAGTCGATGCCTTTAATCTTCTCTTGAAATGCTCTTTGTCTTTGTTTGCTGAATATGTTTTTTGGAACAGCTGATATCGGAAATCACGTCGTGTCATATATATCGAAATTATTCATTTTTAATAAACACGTCGTGAAACGTGAAGAAAAAGATTATTTATGTCAACATGAAGAAGCAGATACGCTTATATGGTTTCACATAATCAAAACGCAACCTAATTCGAAAATTTTTGTAAAAGCAAATAATGATACCGATGTCTTGCTAATTTTACTAGCCACTATCCACAAAATTCCGCATACTCTAATTTGGTTGGCGGGTTCATCATCAAAGAAAAGAAATAATATGAAAGTTCTTGATTGCATTAACTGTACTGAGCTTGCAATGAAATTGGGGCCAACTTTATGCCTGAGTCTGCCAGCTTTCTGAGCATTTACGGGATGTGATTACACACCGGCTTTTTATAAAAAGGAAAAGTGAAACCTTTCTAAAAATTTTTAAGACGAACAGATTTGCAGGAAGTGTTCGCATCATTGACGGAACTAATATATGTACTACTCGAAGAAAAAATTTAACCAGTTCAAGAGTTTACTACTGTTCATTATGGGATCAAGAAATGTTTAAATATCAATGACGCTAGATATCGGCTGTTTTGAAAACATATTAAGCGAATAGAGACAAAGAGCATTTCATAAAGAAGATTAAAGGCATCGACTCCAATCTGCTTCCACCGTGCGCAAAATTTTGGGCACAATATATGTCAATTTGATGTGGCTTCATGCAAGCGTTAAATTCAATCCAAAAGATTGTGGTTGGTCTTTGGATGGTTACTGAAACCTACGTGGTTTGAAGGCCACCAAACTCCCTTGCAAGTTAACGATATACTTAGAGAATCAAGAAAAAAGGAGAACAATCAGAATTTGATTATGACATCGGCACTTCTGAGGAGTCAGAAGAATCTGAATTAGTTTTCTATATTTAAATTTTGTTATTTTCTATTGATGAATTTATGTATTAATAATAGTATTTTATTTGTCTTTCACCATTATTCAATCCGCGTTTACACGATCGAAAACATTTCCTTTTGAAATACGTACATTTTGAACGGAAAAACTTATTATTTCATACACTTAATTCTTTTCTATCACTCTCAATGCTCGCACAGACCATTTAATATCTTCAATCTAAGCAACCATGGATTCAACAAACTTTTTGATAAGGCAACCTTTTTTTTTGCGAGAGGGAAAATGCTGTTTGCGCACTACCCGGGTATGTTGTTCTACCAGGGGTGTGTGGGACTCAAAAGGACATGCCTAAAATACTCACTAAAAAACCTCTCAGGAACACAGACTCACTGCCCATATGGACCTGGCAGCGCTTCCATGTCCTTCCATTTCATGAAAAACGGTGCGGAACATAGTCATATGACCACAAAACGTCACACAGCATCATCCTTTGTGATTAGCTTCCAGTTGCCTGTAGACGCCCCTGCTCTATTCTGTCCTTCTTTTCCATAATGGATACAATGAAAGCATATAGAATTCTCCACTGCTCTGGGTCTCTCAGCATGGTATCTATTATATTATCTGCTGTCGGTGTCCTTCCAGCTGCTTTCCAGGTGTTTCTTCTTTCTGCTGCCCATCTTCTGCATTTGAAGACTGTGTGCTCAGGGGAGTCTACTACCCTACATCGCGCGCACTTGTCTGTGATTGACTATCCAATTTTCTTCGTGAATGTTTCAAAGAACCCGTGGCCCGTCAGGAACTGCGTGAAGTAGTAGCTTGTTGTTCTATGCTTCGCCTCGTACCACGCATCTATGCTCCTGACGAGCCGCCTTGTCCACTGTGCCACATCCCTTTCCGCATCTGTCCATCTCTTCTGCCAGTCTTTGATGGTTCTTCTTCGTGCCATTCTGCGCACATCTGGTAATTTGCCATTTCTCACGTTACACAAGAAGTCTCTTTCTGCGACCAGCAGATCTATGGGCGGAACCCCCGCCGCCACCTGTGCCGCCTCTGCCGATACCGTGCGATATGCGCAGGCCACCTTTAGTAGGGCCAGCCTTTGTGCCCTAATCAGCGCATCCCTGTACTTTCCAATTTCAATAGCGTTTCTCCATGCCGGTGCCGCATATAGCATTACACTATGTGACACCGACATGAGAATTCTTCTTCTGACGTACGAGGGTCCTCCAATATTTGGCATCAGTCTTCTCGAAGCCTCTAACTTAACTGCTGCTTTCTCCACCGAGCTCAGCACATGCAACCGAAGGTCAGACCCCTATCTATAATTATTCCAAGGTACTTCACCTTCCCCTCCGATTCCTTAAGGACCCCTCTTACATTCATCTTTATGTGTCTCTCACCTCGAGGCGCATTCAGCATCACTACCTCTGTCTTCTGGGTGGCCACCGCGAGATGTCTACTGGTGAGCCATTCAACCGCCTTCTGAAACGCAAGAACTTCCTTTTCCGCCACAATCTCCCTAGTAGCTGAGGTAATTATCAGCGCCAAACCGTCTGCATATGCCACTGGGGTAACATCTGCTGGATAGTCTAACCTCAGGACCCCGTCGTACATTATGTTCTACAAGGTCGGCCCTAGCACCGAACCTTGTGGGACGCCCATGCTGCACTTTCGACCCCCTTTATTTTAACCAGCCTATCCGTGAAATAAGATTTCGTACAGTTCAGCAGGTAGTCACTAACGCCTGCCACTTCCATCGCGTCGATGGTCTGCTTCCACCTAGCCATATTGAAAGCGTTTTTCACGTCAATTGTGATCATCACCGCCCATTTATCCGAGAATTCCTGTATCACATTCACAATATCCCTGACTGCACTTACTGTGGAGTGGCCCGCACGAAAACCTTGTTGCCAAGGGGATAGCAACCGTGTCTCCTCTAGTTCCTGTATAATACGGTTCAGGAGCAACCTCTCATATACCTTGCCCAGCACGCTTATGAGACATATTGGTCGATGTGCCTCTGCCAGTTGTGGGTCCTTTCTTGGTTTCGGAATGAGTACCAGGCTGGCCACTTTCCATTCCCTTGGTACCTCCTGCTTCTTAAGATGTCCATTGTACATATTAAGTACAGGCGTGATTCCGTCCGGACCCGGAGCTTTGCCATTTTTTATAGCACAACTGCTTTCTACCAGCTCG
This sequence comes from Cynegetis impunctata, assembly GCA_030704885.1. Classification (NCBI taxonomy): domain Eukaryota; kingdom Metazoa; phylum Arthropoda; class Insecta; order Coleoptera; family Coccinellidae; genus Cynegetis; species Cynegetis impunctata. The sequence goes on along the minus strand of JARQZK010002325.1, from coordinate 146,008 downwards.
ATCGAGGAGAAGAATGGAACTATTTCTTCCTGTACCCTGTGAAACCTGGGTTCTGTGATACTTGGGAACAGCTCTCTCACAATTCTCTGTAACCTTGCCTTGGGCAGCTGATATGGAAGGAATTTCGATTTTAGATGAGCTGTCGCTATCTTATATCCATCTCCCCAGATATCATCATCCAGGTACTTTAAGAGCTGCTCCCAGTGGTTTTTCTTTGATGCGTTCATCTGTTTTCTCAAATTTTTCTTCTTCTCTTTCATATCCATCATCGTCCTTCTGCGTTCTTCTGTTTCACTATTTCCACCCAACTGGACGGTTAAGTCTCGTGAGCCTTCTTTTTATAATCAGGTACTCGCATCGAGTCCTTTTCACCTCTTCACACCACCAATATGGCTCTACCCTTACACTGCCTCTCGTAACAGTTGCACATGTAGATCTATATGCAGCGATTATTTCCTCTCCAATCCTCTGAGGATCTTCGAGAGTATTCAATTTTGTCAGCTCCTCTCTGAATATTGTGCTTGAGAAACGGTGCTTGTATACCGGGCAATCCAGTTTTCTCTTCTGCCCACCGTCGCTCACCTCAAAGGTGATGAGGCCATGGTGCGTGAAAGCGTTCACATGTCTAACCATCCATCTGCGTACTTTGCTGAGCATATGCTCCGAGCACAGGGTCACATCTATATGAGTTTGGGATAAGGCAACCTAATACGGTTGCATTGGAAATAAAATAAACTTTCATTTGATATGTAATTCGATTAAATAACTTATGAGGGTATGTTAACTACGCTTACTTACCTGTTTAAAAGCAGCAACTCCATAGTTGAGCAGAGTGGAATGTAGGCAACCTGCAGTTTTTGAAATCCCTAGGGTATATTCTTTCAGCTGATGCCCAACTTTCATAAATAAGAAATGGGAAAAGTTGATGAACCATTTTATTGTTTAACATCATTGGCACGTGATTTAGCTAGGCAACCTATTTGCGATGTATCAATTCATACATTATCTAGCGTATTTTCTTTATTATCATTAAATAAGAAATGAGGGTATAATTTCTAACAACGGATCTTAGACTATATGGGGTATATTATAATTAATAATCTTGCAGTTATTTTTCAGAGGATATGAAAAAAATGGTTACTGCTTCGTCATAATGTGTTTTATTATCTTAAGAATATTAGAAATCTTTCAAATAATAATTAGCAGTTGCAATCAGGTTTTGTTGAATGCAAAAGAAATAAAAACAGCATTTCAATGGTCAGTATGTAATAAACTTGTTTTTATTAATGTTTCAAATTGAAATAGATTCTCGCCCTCCAATGCCTAATTATTGAAAAAAGATTGAACTAACGTTTTGGCCATATATATATATATATATATATATATATATATATATATATATATATATATATATATATATATATATATATATATATATATATATATATATATATATATATATATATATATATATATATATATATATATATATATATATATATATATATATATATATATATATATATATATATATATATATACCTATATATATATATATATATATATATATATATATACCTATATATATATATATATATATATATATATATATATATATATATATATATATATAAAATATATATATAATATAGTTTAAACTTCAAAATAGAACACACTTGTCTCTAGTTTCACTATATAAAAATAATTAGATACATACCGTATTCAGCAGAAGAGTGATGTGTCGACATGTTTCGAGTTATCAAGTTTTGATAATGATCATAACTGGAAACAAAGTGAAACTTAAGCCAATAGTTTTTCATTTTACACGACTTTGGTAGTTGATGAACGGATTTTAATTTTATTTCAGTGCACTTATTTGATGTTACCCACAAACATTTGACAGTCCTCCGGAGCCAACGGATGCCTACAAATGGAACCAAAGTTTTTGGTCCTAAAAAGTATGAACTATTCTACTCAATACTATATATATTTGAGGTATTTTGTCGTGAACAATCATAGGTATATTGATTTTAGATTAAGTTTGTGCATACCTTCGGCCTTGCAGCCGCTTAAAAACCTAGCCACAAATGTTTCGATATTGTTGTTATTTTGAAAGTTATATTTTTTTGAAGAATAAATTATAAAAGAGCTGTGTGAATTGGCCTTTAGGGAGCTGGCTCTTTTATAGCCCTGCATTTGAATTGAGTATATAAAATAAAATGATAATGACTATGCATTTTTTCTCATCAATTATTATTATCATGTCCCCATTTAACCTCTACCCCAACGGTTGCGCTTCTGAGTACTTCTAGGCAAAAAATTATCACCGGAAATCATATGACCATTTTCAAAATCGGGGGGCCAAGACAAAGCACGACACGCATTAATAGAAAAATGCCGTTTGCCATCGTGACAGACAAGAAAAAATTAGAAGAGAAAGAGGGTGATGCAAAGATACCAAAAATTATCATGAAGAACACAAAACAGTGCTAAATAGAAACTCGCTACTGCAAGATGACTGATTTTTCTGTCTTTTTAATACTGGCTGAAGTAAAAGAGGGCTGTTTGAAGAGAAACAAACTATAACACAAACAGAAATAGTGATGATTGCGTAGTTTTCAGCAAATCATATAAAAATTGTGATCAAAATTGCAGTTTCAGTGGAAAATTTGTTCTGATTGTGCTCATGAATGCTGTGGCATTAAACGAAAATTTAATTCCTTTCCCAAGACATATTTCCAATTTGAAGAAAATTACATTATATATTCCAAAGTTTTTTTTGAAGCACTTAAAGATTTATCGATGTTGTTTTTGATAGAAGATACTATTTGTTATTCCATTTAATTTTCGAGATTGTTATTAACAAAAAAATAATACGCCTTCAATAGGTTAATATTATATATATATATATATATATATATATATATATATATATATATATATATATATATGTATATATATATATATATATACATATATATATATATATATATATATATATATATATATATATATATATATATATATATATATATATATATGTATATATATATATATATATATATATAATTATATATATTATATATATATAGTATATATATATTTATATATATATATATACTATATATATATATATATATATATAAATAATAGGTAAGACTGAATAATACTTTGGGATTACCTTAAAATTACTGAATTTGAAGTTTTTCTTGAAAATTTCTTCAAATTTCATTAGTTCTCAAAAAGGATTTGTTACAATTATCATTTTGTTTTTTTTGTAAGAGTGCAATTATTAAGGTTTTGCGTAATTTCCACAATCACGCTTTATAATATATATATATATATATATATATATATATATATATATATATATATATATATATATATATATATATATATATATATATATATATATATATATATATATACACAGGCTCTTTTATATCTTTTGGCAGCTCTTTCAATACCGAAATATTATGAAAGAGCAAAAACACATATTTTTCAAAAATTAATATCTCGTTGATATCTTAATAGTACTAAGGCATTTTGGTATGAAATTAGCTATTTCAATAATTGAATAATAATTGAAGAAAATATAGATAATCATGATTTCTTTCATTAAAAGTATATTTTTTGTTCCGTTTAGTAATCTGGCTCTTTTGATGCCACTTCTCCCTAATATATATATATATATATATATATATATATATATATAATATATATATATATATATATAAATATATATATTATATATATATATATTATATATATATATATATATATATATATATATAATAATATATATATATAAATATATATATATTATATATATATATATAAAAATATATATATATTATAATATATATATATATATATATATATATATATATATATATATATATATATATATATATATATATATATATATATATATATATATATATATATATATTTATATATATATATATATATATATATATATATATATATATATATATATATATATATATATATATATATATATATATATATGCGTGTGTGAATTATTACATTTTTGTGATGAGAAACACGAATTGATAGTACTGAATCATGACATGCATATAAAAAGTTATAAATATGCGATGCTTTTCAACAAAACTGATATTTTATTTAAACATTCATATTAAACTAATTACATACATTATTTACAATGATGAACATTTCAGATTAATTAATAGAAGTCTCATTATTTTATTGTGTCCAGTCAATAATCAACAAATAGCATATTAGATTGTATGCAAGATATAAGCTCCTCTCAGAAGTGGAATACAATAGCCAACTCTCTTTTATCAGGATTTTATACATATTACACAAATTCTATACAAACAAGCAACCAATTTCTATTCGTAGTGGTAACATATTAATACTGATCAAATCTTTATATATCTACTCCACTTTCAGTCCATGAAGAATAGAATATACATATATATCGAAATTATCCATTTTTAATAAACAAGACATGTGTACTTGGCACATAGCAAGATCTACTTATAGACTATATTTCAATTTGTCTGTAAGAATCATATCCATATGATTTAAAGTATTTGAAAAATAGAACATTGGTCATTTTAGTATAGGACTTTAAAATAACACTTTACAATTATATGTGATTAGTTATTCGGATAAACAAGCTTATTTAAAAGTAATCAAAATAAAAATATGGCATGGAATGAGTTGTTACTTTTCAGTTAATTATCAAACTTGAGTAAATGATGTAGCCATCTATCAACTTGAGAGAGCAGAACCCCGTTTTTCGTAAGAATGAAAGAAAGTTACAGAGACGTTTCTGACAAAATATTTAATAATTTTAAAATGTAACATGAATTTCAAATGAGTTTCTTTGGGTTTGGAATCCAGCGTTCCCAAAGTTTGGCAGGAACAATTCTCCTACTCTTCCGAAAATTTTTTCGTTTCTATTGAATACAACTTTCAACTCATCTAGTCATTTTGTTGAAGGCACTACGTTATGTACTAGGATGGCTTTTTCATATACCGATATTTGTTGTTAAGTGGTATGAACAAATATCAAAAAAAAAAGGTAATAGTATATAAAACGACATAATATTGAACAAATGTTTCCCTAACACGAACTTTCTCCAATTTCCAATTCTATCATTCATTATTTTTCTTGAGCAGTATGAAAAAATGAGAAAATATACTGCATTTAACATATCGAATTATTTGTTGTCTCCTCTGGAAATGTAGAGGATACTTCAAAGGTACCCAAAAAATTAATCGGTGACAGTGGACAAAATTGTTACTATTAATAAAATCAGTTGCTTTGATTGAGAATCAAACATACTTTCGAGTATCTAAAAAAAAACTTGGAAAAACAATTATCAAGAAAAGAGACCAACTAACTTAATCTAAATTTCTACTTTTATATTTGATTCACCATACATATAATTTTCAACGAAAACTAGAACTTAATAGGTATCGTAGTTCACTTTATTTGCTGTTCTACAATTTCAATATCAAAAAATGCCCAAATATGATGACATTAATTTTTTTTGCCAAACTATAATACAGCAGCATTTCTTTCTCATTACATTAGCGAACAAATAGTTATTCGAGAGTTATTCTAGTTTAACAAATTATCTGATATTTTAGAAGGTGTAAGTTGAAATTCAAGCAAGAGGTGTATTTAAATGAAACCAGGCTCGAAAATATATTTCCTTGAATATTTAACTTCAATAATTGGAAACGAAGAATTAATTTGACATTTTTTGGACTAATAAATCAACTTCAATGTTTCGAATTACTTTTAACATCAAACATTTGTCTAATAGGCATTAGAAAAACATCTGAGGGTGATTAGTTATTAAAAGATTTGTTGATGATCTGAAAATATGGTATGCAGGTTATCACTCAAGTGTTCATAACTGTGAATATTATGTGTTACCTAATGTAATTTCTATAATTTGCCAAGATTTGAAGACGCAATTGTTTTTCCTACTTATAAAAATATTCATTCTTATTTTATTAACTATTTATTAATATCATGAAAACTGAATCTGCTACAGAGCTGCATCTGTGATATTTTTTTTATAAATGTATATATATATATATATATATATATATATATAACTATATATAAACTGACATTCAACACACCGGTCTGACGAACAAACTTGTCAGGTCAAGTAATCGCATTTGTGTATATACATATATATAATAATGTGAAAATGGAGTGTTGCCGTGTAAATTAAATTTAGAAAAATGTGAGTTCTCGGCAACATTTAAAAGGGCCAACTAATGTGAATTCTTAACCAATTTGTCAATCATGTCCATATTTCGGAAAATGATTTATATCCTTCCTCATGACTAATTAACAAGGTTGTATGTAAATATAACCATGATAAGACTTACAGAGTTAAGTTAGAAATCAAAAATTGTAAATACTGAACAAGTCCGACAGTGTTGAGTCATTCAATGCCCTTTTAAACTTTGCCGAGAACTCACATTTTTATAAATATATATTTATATATATAAATATATATATAAATATATATATATATATATATATATATATATATATATATATATATATATATATATATATATATATATAACATCAGTTACCTTATCTGATGCATAATATTTTGGTATGAATGAAACATAATATAAACACTTTCAAGTTTCATGTTTCTAGTACCCTCATAACTGTAAATGCAGTACTACTACATTTTGAAACAAATCAACATTTGCTTGAAAAAGTACTAGGTACTAGGGAACTGCAGTCCCAAACATTTAGATAAAAATAGTGATAAACAACAGAGTATATTGTTTCTCCTCTATAGTTAAAATGTATTATCACAAACTAGCGTACAAATCCATCTAATAATTGATGAAATATAATATAGTTTTTGGAATTGTCGACCTGCATGTCGGTTGCTTCTCTTTTTCATGCTAGAATTCATTATTTAGTTGTGACAGACCTTTTTATCCCTTTTCTACTCATTCCAATTTGCAGGGAAATATTGAATCAAAAGACATTCTAGCAAAGAAAAAAATGTGAAAAGACCTTGAAAATAAAGTGCTCATTTGTACGAATACTTCACTCGATGGATTTAAACCTCTTTGTGGCTGAATCTTCAAGAATCGTCTACTTTTTCAAAGAGCTTTTATGTCAGAAGAATCCAACAACACGGTTCAATGATTATTCACATTTCAGTCAACTCAGTGAGTATTTTACGTACATATTACGACAATGTTATAAATATTGATTCGGATGAACACCACATATATCTGGAACCTCGTCTGAATCCTCAGATTCGGTGTAACAGTGTTATCATAATCGTCAACATCGCATAAACATTCATACGAAATGTGCTGTATACAGCCTGAGAGCCTTTGCCACTTTCTAAAGTCAGAGTTCTGAAAATGGAAATGTTGGTGTACTCGCTTAGACCTGCTATGTTTCTCGTTGCAGCAGCTATTTCGTATTCGCTATCATGACTGAGTTCTTGCAGAACGTAGCTATTCTCTGAAAAAAAAATTGTTTAATTCTTCGAATCTACTAAATTCATAATAAGATTTTCATGAATTGATTGAAAATAACTCGTATGTAACTACTATGAAATTATATGATTATGTTCATGAAAAAAAGTTAGTACTGCTGAAATTGTCTACTCCTGGAATTTTGTTACAACGATACCTAACGCATACATTCTGTTATATTTGCTCTATTAATATGACAGAATACTGAAACCTTTGTGATTGTCGGAAAACTGATTTATAATTATTGGAATGAAGTTTTTTATCTAAGACACTAGGAAACTGGACACTAGGCCTAAGATTGTGTAACACTCAGAAAGTCAGCTGTATTCGTGAAAGCTTTTTGATATGTTTTGCAATATAAGGTGGGCGGCGTTTAGATTCTGAGACGGATATGGTCAGAATTGAAAACTAGGTAATTTTTATTTTTTCTGACTAATATTCGTGCGAGTTTTATATTGACGTTATGACTGGTTATTTATTAAAGATTACGCAAGCATTAGAAATGGTGAAATGACGATATTTTCACAAACAATTTACTAACTATTTGTATAGTGATAATTATGGACCGGAATGAATAATTAAAAGAAACAATATGGTTTCAATATATAAATAAGTATATATTATATATATATATATATATATATATATATATATATATATATATATATATATATATATATATATATATATATATATATATATTATATATATATATACATATATACATATATATATATATATAATATATATATATATATATATATATATACATATATATATATATATATATATATATATATATATATATATATATATATATATATATATATATATATATATATATATATAATATATATACTATATATATATATATATATATATATATATATATATATATATATAGATATATATATATATATATATATATATATATATATATATATATATATATTATATATATATATATATATATATATATATATATATATATATATATATATATATATATATATATATATATATATATATATATATATATTATATATACATATATATATATATAGATATATATATATATATATATATATATATATATATATATATATATATATATATATATATATATATAATATAGAAATGGAAAATAAAAATGCGGATGGCGAAACTTAAACGTAATCTATTGGCAGGAAGATAAAAGTATAAGAGTGGGTCAACATTATAACAGGCACAACAATTCAATATTTCACTAAAATAAATTTATTAGAGGAGATGGAGAATCATTGATATCTTATTGGTCATTCATTAAATTATTGGAACTTTTTCTGATATTGATTTCGGCTAATAAATTAAGTTTTTAGCCTTTCGTTTTGGTATGTAGTATTTCAAATTCATCATTGAAGCTTAATTATGTTTCAGCAAGTATGATGAATACGTTGAATTTTTTTTGACGAAACAATTTTTATATTTAGCAAAATGTAGTGGAAATCAAAGACCGAAATTTCATTTATATTACCAATAAAATTAGTATAATTAACTCGATATAAGTTTCAGGCTATTAACCCATTATCAAGAGGTGATGACAAACTAGAGTTCAAAACAATTTATTTACTTATAATACTGTTTTGATGAGTGAAGATATACTAAGGTCCATATGGTCATTAGTGATGCATAGGTTCCTTGAGCTTACCGATTGAATTTCCAAAGCCTCTAACATATCCGTCCTCTTTCCTTTGTTCAATGAAAGAAGTATTTTTGATTTATCTATATTTATAAAAGCTTTGTTTCGTATACAATGCTCCGAATTTCCAGTCACGTTTCTATTTTGCATAATTATTTTTTTTAGGTTCTTCCAATCTCGTGCCGATGTTTTTAAATGTTTGACTAATATATAAAGCATCACAATCAATTTATTTTATTTTATGTACACCAGATTTCTCGAAAACTGTTGGTCGGTCCTCATTATTGACCAATAAAGAACCCAAAATATATTTTATTATTTATATATATATATATATATATATATATATATATATATATATATATATATATATATATATATATATATATATATAGAATATATAGAATGAATTATGAATTTATCTATAGAATTATCAAAATCCTTCGTAACTATGTATAGCAATACCTATATTTCGGATAGTCATTCATTATTCCCATTATATGTTTTCATGTTAATATTTTTATCGGAAAATATGTTGTACCTATTTAATAATTCCCTAATGAGAAAATTGTTTTCGTTCTACTATATTCTGAATAACCATTGTTTTCCTGAAGAGATCATTATTTCAATTAGTTTCAGTTTGCAGTTTGATATATTTTTTTAATATTTCTATTCGTTTGATTACTCACAAACTTTTTTATGTCATTTAATTCTGTCTGCTATTTAATACATTATATAGAGCGGGAGGAACTTCCTTCTAACCGAGTGTCCAACGAGACCTCTCGTTCTTATTTTTAGTATATTTTCAATATTTAGGTGAAAACAGAATGATATCATAGAATTACATTCAGACCAAGTGAATTCCTCATTTGAAACACTAGTACTATAATATATAGCTATCGTCAGATTAGAGAAACGTTGAGAGCAATCTGTAAATCTCCTTCAGCGACTCATCCTTTGTGAGATTCAACTAATTTAATTGAAAAGTAGGTCTGCAAGATTAGTGGTGCCTGGCTGTCATCGATCTATCCCTTTCTCAAGTGACAGTAGAATCATATATACACGGGTGCTCACTAAAGGTCACACTGGAATACCTTTGATAGACGTGTTATCAGCGCCGTCTCATTCTGACCTAGCAACGACGTCTACCACAAAACGCCTGTTTCCTTTCTTTTTAAATTGTTGGTGATGGAAAAAAATAACAGGTAGATTCTTGAAATTAACATTGAGATGTCAACACTTTCGATGAGACTTTGTATAATTTCAAATTTCAATAAAATTTTGAAACTGATATAGAAGAGTTTTTAGAAACTCTTAAATATGTTCTGGAAAAATTTTGAATTAATAACAGTTTAAATGTATGTCGTAAGTAAAAAAAAACTCGTGAGCAGCAGAGCTTCGTCACTAAATTAGTATTTTTCGCGCGAAATTCATCGCGTCGAGATGCGATTCTAGTGAATCGTGGTTATGGAAAACATTTGAAGAAACGCACCTCAACATTAACTCAATCCACAAACCAAATTTTAAACCTCTATAAAAAATTTCTAATTTGCGAAGTGCATCGCGTACTGATGGCGAAACAGATTGAGATGCAATTTGAACGGAATAGTCACCACGAAATACAGCGCTGTTGAGATAAAGAGTTGAATCCAAAAGAGGATTTCGAGTCAACATAAACTCAATGTACGTACCAACCTTCTAACTCAATCTGCAGAAGCTGTGGAATTCGGCATTTTTTCAAAAACCATGAAAAAACAAGAAATATCTACGTAAAAATGGCGGCGGTTGGAAAAATTCAACCAAATTTTAATAGTTTTGTTCTGTGTCGACGACATTCCCAGATAATAATTCAGCTTACTTGCTGTAATATGAACCGCTGTAGATATCAATATGTACAGGCTGTCCCATTTTCGATGTCCTTACAGGGTAACTCGCTTATTTTTAAAGATAGAGATTTGCGGTTTCCGCGAACGTTGGCTACTTTTTTGTGAAACTCACGATACCGTGAACAAAATTTTCATAGCTTGCTTCGTTTTTGAGATACAGGGCGAAGTTGAAAATATTGCATTTTGGCCCCCGCCTATTATCACAGCTATCTTTCAACTTATAGGAAAAGTAAAAACTGTGTTTTATATACTTTTTCACGTAGAATCCAGTGGCGTAGTGAGATTTTTGAAATGAGCTATCATTGTTCAGATATAACACAAAGTTATATTTTTTTAAATGGGACACTCTGTATATTTTTCCATATTCAAAACATAAATGCTTCGAGCTTTTTAAAAATATATAATACTTTTATAATATTTCAAGTATTAGCCCTGTATTTAGATAAATTTCATTTTTGTTATAGCAAGTCAAGACAAATATCACTTTAGTAGAACGTTTAGCGCAATAAACAAATATCACTCTCATTCGTATATGGTAGCATGGAAAGTACCTATTCATTAAAAAAATATTATTCAGTATGGGTCCCTAAATAATTTGACAAAACAATAAATTTGAACTCTTATGAAACACTCTTTATCGACCATAAACGCTGTGGACCTAATTAGTAGGTAGCTATGGAAAAAGAGCAAGTGCAGAATTTATATAGATCCTGTCACCTACCTGTCAAAGTTAACAAATTTTTCTCACAATGGCGAATGATAATCCAAGATATCAAAATTACGAAAAATTATATATGGTTGGGATATATTACCAAGTAGGTTTCAATCCAAATCAAGCGATGGACCTCTATGTTGAAAGGTATTTACTATTACCCATTTACTGGGTGTCAGTAAGATAATAAGATAGGAAATTTAGGTTTCCTGAAAGGAGACAACCGAGTAGGAGAATATTTGGCAGACTCAAAAGAAATTTGGAAAATTTTGGATCTTTTGAAAAGCCTAGACCAAAAAGTTATAGGAAAGAAAATGCTGATGATGTTGAAATTAGTGTCCTCGCAAAGGTAGAAGAGAACAAAAATACTTCTTGCAGAGAAATTGAAGATTCGATTGGCATTCCAAAGACAAGAGTTTCGAAGATATTGAAAATGCATAAATATACCCCCTACATACCTCAAACTATACATCATCTGCACCCAGGTGATGCTGAGAAGCGCTTTGAGTTTTGTAGTTGGTATATACAAAAGACGGGAGAATGAAAGCTATATAAGTAGCGCTGGCATTTTTAATCGAAATAATCATCGTTATTGGTCAAATGAAAATGAGCACGTTACGGTGGCTCGTCAACAGCAAGGCAGATTCGCGGCTTCAATGTATCTTGTTTCGTTTTTGGAGGAAGATTGGCATACCGCATTTTGGAAAGTTTGGCTGATTGTCTTTGTGAACTACTGGACGGAATTCCGGTGGCTCAATATGGACACAGTTATTTCCAACAAGATGGCGCACCTTGTCATAACGCAGGGCCCGTTAGGGCTTTTCTTAATGAAAGATTCCAAAACCAGTGGATTGGTAATAATGGTCCCATTAACTGGCCACCAAGGTCCCCTGACTTATCGATATTAGATTTTTTCATATGGGGCTTTATGAAAAATAAAATAAAACCACACGCGGCAAGAAAATCGAGATGCTCTCATGAATGCCACGAGAGAAGCTTTTCGAATTCTTACGCATAAGACCTTTGTTGTTACTGCGGTCGATTGACGCTATCCTCAGAAGATGTCGGTTGTGTCTTCAACAGAATGGACAGCAATTTGAACCATATTCATGAAATATTTTCAACCGAAAAATAATAGAGCTTTGTTTTGTAGCAGTGTTTCATATAAGTTTTAATTTCTGTTATAATAATTTTTAAATTAATCTTTGTTTAGTAACTTATATTAAATAATATTATTTTAATGAATACTTTCCATGCTACCATATATAAATGAGATGATATTTTGTTTATTGCGCTAAACGTTATACTAAAGTGATATTTGTCTTGACTTGCTATAACAAAAATGAAATTTATCTAAAATACAGGGCTAAATACTTGAAATATTATAAAAGTATTATATATTTTTAAAGAGCTCAAAGCATTTATGTTGTGAATATGGAAAAATATATAGAGTGTCCCATTTAAAAAAATATAACTTTGGGTTATATCTGAACAATGACAGCTCATTTCAAAAATCTCACTACGCCACTCGATTATACGTAAAAAAGTGTATAAAACACAGTTTCTACTTTTCCTATAAGTTGAAAGATAGCTGTGATACAAGGCGGGGGCCAAAATGCAATATTTTCAACTTCGCCCTGTATCTCAAAAACGAAGCAAGCTAAAACGCGAAAACCGCAAATCTCTATCTTTAAAAATAACCGAGTTACCCCGTAAGGACATCGAAAATGGGACAGCCTGTACTTGAAAGGACATTGATATGAAAATTAGAAATATCACGTAAAATTGGCAGCGGTTGCAGGAATTTACTCTAGAAGGTTTAAAACGCATGGGAAAACTGCGTCTATAAATGGCTTCAATGAGTGTCGCTTATGTAATCTATTATCCTCAATTGTAACCATACAGTATCAATGGAAATTAAACTATCATATATAAATTTTAACAATTTCATTCTCACCAAACTAAATAGCTTATATTTGTATGGGACAACAATCAGTAATAAAATTTCTTGATATTTTTAGTGTATTTTTCTGTGAGTTAGTTCATCAAAATCAACAGACTCTCAGGATCGGTTGAAAATGCTTCTCTTTCCATTTATTTCTTTTTGCGATATATTTTTCTCAGTTGAAAAAAATTGAAGGAAAGAGTTATCTCACTTTTTGTGTGAGTTCAGTATAATAGATATGCCAACACATTTTAATAACTCAAAATATTAAAATTTTATAATATATATATAATATATATATATATATATATATATATATATATATATATATATATATATATATATATATATATATATATATATATATATATATATATATATATATATATATATAATATATTATTATATATATATATATATATATATATATATATATATATATACTATATATATATATATATTATATAATATATATATATATATATATATATATATATATATATATTTATATATATATATATATATAATATATATATAATATATATATATATATATATATATATATATATATATTATATATATATATATTATATATTGATATAGTTATATATATATATATATATATATATATATATATATATATATATATATATATTATATTCTATTAATTGACAACTCACCCTCCGACACATTGAAATCCTTTTGGTTCCAATCATAGGGTGCTCGAAATCTGTGAATTCTGTATCTCACATTGTATCCGATGGGCTTCATGCTCTCGCTGACGTTCAATTTCTGCATGTCAGGACCTTTTATACCCAAATCCAAGAGGTTTGAATTAGCGCCGCGCAGTTCGAGAAATTGAGGAGGGTCAGGCTTCACCCCTTCTTCAAGGATGATTACCCGTTCGATACTGCCTAATGAGTTCAACGCTTTGCATTTGTATTTGCCGAAGGTAGGCCTTTCAAGCCTTAGCTGAAAAAATAGAAGATGAAATGTGGGGCATTGTCACAAAAAAATCTAGCAGAAAATGTGGATTTTCAGATATGCATAGGCTGGCTAACGAAGGACGCGCGAAATGGTTCAAATTTCCTTTGATTTAATAGCTTAGTCAGTTTCAATATTATGACGGTATGTAAGTTCATTTATTTTTCACTTGTATATTATTTGTTGATTTTACCTTAGATACGGTTGCTATAAATACACTCATTATGCCTTCGGGCGTAATGAGCGGGCATAATAGATCATACGCCTGCTAATTGTACGAGGAGAAATGAAGCAACTTCCATTGATTAAATACTTCATAATCCTTTTCGTATACGACTCTGGATTTCTCCGGCAATGAATTATCCTTTGGCGGCATTTTCTATGATATTCTTGGGTAAATTCATTTTCATTTTCACTATTTCTATAAGACTACACAAAGAAAGCAGCAATGACATTCACTAAATATGATGACAAAAATATTCACAAACGTCAAAATATCAACAAATGACATGCCTACTATGAGAAGGAAAATAGAAAGTATAGGAGCAATGAACCGATTTTAAAATCGATTTTTAATAATATTAAAATAATTATTTCATGAGCAATTGAATCTTGTGTGCACCACGTTAGTTACTAGATCCTAACTCCCATATATATATATATATATATATATATATATATATATATATATATATATATATATATATATATATATATATATATATATATATATATATATATATATATATATGTTCGTATCTGTGTATGTAAGTATGCGCTTATGTATTTTAAACTTGTTCACTCGATAAAGGGCGCAATTTTGGAGCAATAGGGTTGAAAGTTTGTAAGTAGGTAGTTTGGTATGACATATTGAACGGAATTGCATTTGGTACGAATTGGATGGGCGGTTGATCTACCGGAGGAGGAAATGAATATTGTTTACACGATGAAGGGCGAAATTTTGGAGAAATAGAGTGGAAAGTTTGTAGGTAGATAGTTTCGTATAATATCTTGAATAGGAGTGTTTTTGTACGAATTGGTTTGGGGGTTGACCTCCCGGTGGAGGAAATAAATTTTGTTCACTCGATACAGGGCGCAAATTTTGAGCAATAGAGTTGAAAGTTTGCAATTAGGTAGTTTCGTAAACTATCTTGGATGGGATAGCTTTCGGTATGAATTGGTTGTGGGGTTGACCCCCGAGGAAGAAAATAATATTATATATTATATTGCTTACACGATATACAGCACAATTTTGGAGCAATAGGTTTCAAAGTTTGTAAGGAGGTATGTGTGTATGTATGATATTTCAGATTGACTTCCCGAGGGAGGAAATAAATCTTGTTTACGCGATAAAATGAGCGAAGTGAAGCCATAGGGTTGAAAGTTTGTAATTTTAATTTTGATATGAATTGTAAGTTCTTTAAGAAAACAAAATATTTTGATAGTATCATCTGTGTACTCTGTGGAAAATGTAGATGCTCAAAATCCTAATCGATTGAGTAAAAAGAAATATAGCTAGTTTTAAGTTTTCGAGGTAGACTATTATGAACGTGAAAAACTCGTTCAAGGACATGAACCCTTGTGTTCATGTCTCTACTCTCAAGAAATAAATTTCATACCTCTATATCAAAATGATTCATATTCCAAAATGCCACTATCATGAAGGGACGCTTTTGTTTTCAATTTTTTGGAATATTGAAATAAAACTGAATTTTCAACATTTTCAACCGCTTGGCTAGCGTATATTGAACTTTAGGTTTCAGAAGCCTGGAATTTCGAAATGATCAAATTATTGAAGAAATCGCTTACTCAGTGTGTACCTATTCTCCTTCATTTTTGAAAGGACAATGAGATCAACGTCGATGAGATTATAATAGTTCAAGATCCCATAGCCTCTAGACATTACTTATTTCCTCAGTAATAATATGTGTTGGATAAAGTAGTGTTCGTATGTACTTTCAGATAAGGTGCTTAAGATGTGAAAAAACTCAACTTTCTATTCATGAATTCCCAGGGATGATCTCTATATAAGCATTAAAGAATACTGTAAAAATTGATAATTATTACTGCGAGACACTTCCCGTCGACGGAAGTCTTTGTCAGACGCTTTGAAGGTAATGTAATTTTACCCATATTCTCAGTCTTGTTTTTTATATATAATACTCAAGGAACTATTTCAATACCTTCTGTATGCAGCCAGACCGATCGTAAGGGTCAAACATCCCCCAAACAAAAATTAAGTGTCCCTTTTATACATATGCCCGATTTCATCAAGGAGAGGTAAATAAGTTCCTAAGGAATTCCTACGATAGGAAATACCTAAATCCGATACCTACCTAAATCGGATTACTCCAGCCTAAGAAATTCTTAGTTAAGAAATCCTTGTTAGAAACTTGACTTGGAAAGTTTTGTACCTACATATAATTGATACCACTGTTTAATACTAGACTGTAAATTTGACAAATGATAGTAAGAAGAGAAAAACTGATAAGAATATAATAATTTCATTATTTCAGTTTGAGGTTAAATATTTCCAAAATACTCTAGGAAGACCTAACGTTAGGTATTTCCTATTGTCCATATATGCATTTCTTAACGCAAATTGTACTTAGGAATTCCTAAATCCGAATTAAGTGTTGACTAACTTTAGGAATTAGTTGGTGAAATCGAGGATTAGTTTCTACTTCAGCCTGCTATATGTTTGAGTATACTAGAGTTTAGTGTATAGTATTTTATAAGACGCCATGAAGCACGTGGTGCTTCTGGGTTGTGTATATTCAAATTGATTATCTTTCAACGTAATGATACATTCTGAAATTCAGTTAATATCAATATTTTTCATTAATACTGAATTAGGTCGATTCAGCTATTTACAATATGTGAAATATATGTTGCTTCAAAGGCTTTATTTCGATCCATCATTTTAATCGAATATTCCATAGGCAGAGACTCGGTGAACTGTGCCATTCTAAAAAATGCTGGGAGAATAATTCAGATATTATTCAAAAAAACTTCCTCTCTGTCCGTATATCATGATATGTTTCAAATGGGCAATAATTCACATCCGTTTCATTGAATTTTGCAAATTTGTATCAGTTGATTGTAATGAGGACACTGAATAAATTTACGTACATATACAAATTCCTGGTCCAGGTTTCATCCTTTTTTTTTCAGATGAACATTTACTAGTGTTGAAAAAGGTTATCAACGTTTCGAAAAATACTTGTACTTTCCCTTGGTTCTCGTTATTTATAAACGACATTGAGAAAGTCTCATAATTTAATTATCTTAATCTTGGGAAAGGAAATTCAATTTCGAAACAACGAGTAGGTAATATATATATATATATATAATTATATATTTATATATATATATATATATATATATATTTTTATATATATATAGATATATATATATATATATAAATATTTATATATATTAATATATATATATATATATATATATATATATATATACTGGGTGTCCAAAGTGGCTCGCCCGTATAAGTTTATTGTTTTCCGAGATAGAGAAATGAAATTTAGAGGATCTATTCCTTACATAAAACTGCATGATTTGACAAGTAACTTATTTTATAATTATATTATATATATATAGATATATAAATTAATATATTAATTTATATATATATATATATATATATATATATATATATATATATATATATTTATATATTAGATGCATATTTTCAGTTTATTCTTCTACATATGACATTTAGAATACAATCATTCGTTACTTTTTGTAACAGTTTTTTATTTTTTTTTAAATAAAATTTCATTAGGAAAATCTATGGATACGATCAAATAACCAATTTCAGTTCAAACATGTTTGTAAAAATACATCTTCACTCTTTTCGATCAAACAGGTGAGTAATTATTACCATTCATTCATATACATACATATATACATATATATATATATATATATATATATATATATAATATATATATATATATATATATATATATATATATATTATATATATATATATATATATATAGATAGATAGATAGATATATACATATATATATATATATATATATATATATATATATATATATTAATGTTTGTAGATTGTCCATATTTGGGTAGTAAGATTCTTGCTATCTCCGTTAACCTTGAAATGCATAATTTGTTTTCTCGTATGTGAGAAAAAATTTTTAAATTTGTTTCGTCTTTCGTCCTCATCAATGTTGACTGAATTACAATTTTTGGATTCTTTGTATTTTAGACTATCTCTCATTAGTGTAGAAATTATATTGTACCTGAAGATGTTGTTCTGAAACAACGAAACCGGTTGTACATTAATTATTATAATTTTGGGAATTTGAAGATAATATAGTTTCATTTATTAAATTCATATATATATATATATATATATATATATATATATATATATATATATATTTATATAATTATTTATTCGAATTGTTGTTTTGATAAAGCCACGAATGTCGTGGCGAAACGTCAACTTTTCAATAAAATCGAGTTTTTTGAGATTCAACAAGCCTGTTATAGCTAATAATTATCAAGAGATTATATATATATATATATATTATATATATATATATATATATATATATAATATATATATATATATATATATATAACATATATATATATATATATACACATATATATATATATATATATATATATATATATATATATATATATATATATATATATATATATATATATATATATATATATATATATTATATATATATATATATATATATATATATATATATATATAGTATATATATATATATATATATATATATATAATATATATATATATATATATATATATATATATATATATATATATATATATATATATATATTGAAATTACTAAAACTACTTTGATTGTTTTCAGAATATCTATGTTCGCTTCACATTTCTGGACCATTCACATATCATAAACTCTTGATGCTAAATAATTCATAACTTGATATAGATCGGATAAAATGGTAAAAGAGGACTGAATTTCTAAACAATTTATATCTTCCGCAGTATAAATAGTGCTCGAAACTTTCAGGACCATGAGTTGTTTGCTTATAATTTTCACCACAATTATAAAATACATAGAAGGTCCTGGATTAAATAAGAACAACCTGAGAGTCTGTAGGAACCTGCAGCATTGGCATAATTCAAAGAATAAGTAGGAAGATTATAGTCATCCATATTTTCAGTATAAATTTGAGAGGGGATTCTGATAGCATTGGATTAATACCCCTCAAATCTGAGCTTTTAAACCTCTTTCCATTTTTAACTGAAGTATACAATTGGAAATTCTCCAAAGTTCATATATATGGTAAGTATTTGAGACAGCAATGGATAATAATAAAATTAGGGCGAACTATGTTCATACCACTATTTATTTTCAGTGTAGAATAAGTAGATATAACAACAACTAATCAATGAACTCTGAACAGGGCAAATTATTCCAGTTATCATCGACTATACGAATTAAAAATCAGTACAATTCCTTTTGCAACCCAAATTCTTCAAAAATATTCACTCAACTAATCACCCCTTTCGCCGGCTCACCAACTTCACATAAAGCTGCTGCTGATAATATTGGACTGCATAAGCCGTGAGAAGTTTTATGGATCATACAAAGTTGTCTTTTTTCACACGACTTTTCGATATATCTAAAATACGAAGTTTATGCGAGAATACCTTAATGTGAACGAAAAAAATAATTATAATTGCTAATTCCATTATTGACCATTTCTCAATTAACAACACAACTAATATGAAACGAATAACAGTAGAGAAATTTAATGAAAAATGTATTTGGTTGCAACGTAATACAGAATAAACATCTAGCTATAATGCGTGATACTCAAATCCACAGTTATTGCACATGAAGTCAAGTAAGCGATAAGCTTTCAGCAGTGGTTTAATAATTTAAGGACTCACTGCATCGGGACTGAATTCAACACGCCAAGGATACAAATTAGACCATGAGTTGACGTCGTATACTCAGTGACCTATTTAACTGGTTGTTACTAATTGAACTGTAGGTACATGTCGCCTCCCTACGTTATGCCTAATGAGGTGTCCGTGAATTGATAACCGAAGCACTATTATTCATATGTGAATAACAGAATACTGTTTACCTGCTTCGAATGTATATCACGTTTGTGAGCAAACTATTTCAAATTATTACAAATGATAAAGGAACATTCAATAAATTTGTATAGCCGTCTGCTGTTAGACTTTCAATATCTGAATTCTTGATTTTATATAAATAAAGTGGATTACTGAACGTGACAAGAAGTGTAACCATCTTTGTTCATTTGAGAACACTAATATTCTATTGCAAATTGAAAGCTGCATACATGAATAAACTTATAAACTTCAACATTCAATTACAAATTTATGTTCATAGACATTCTAAGCATACCTTGCTCAGAATAAATTCTCAGCATCACTGTAATGAATTATAATTACAAATGTTGTTGAAAAAAATTTGATTGTTTTATAGGTAACAAGACTGTAATATTAAACGTCTGATTTTTCTAATTTGATATATATATATACCTATATATATATATATATATATATATATATATATATATATATATATATATATATATATATATATATATAATTTTAACCTGCATGACCAACGGATAATCAACTAAAAAAATTCTTCATAGGACTTCAAATCAATATCAGAGAGAAGACAAAAACAAAAAAGTAACCTATGGCAGGTTTAGGATGGATACTTAATATACGATACATTTGAAATCATTCAATACATATATGATATTCAAATACGTAGTGGAATTCATTCTTTAATAGATTTCAACCTCAGGATAAATACTATTCTTCAAGGCTGCATTATTCTTCTAATAACAAGCAAGTTATTTTAGCTCTAATATGACAAGTATACGTTTTGTATAAACTCTCGGATTCTGATCATATACAAACAATCGAACACAAGAGCAGCTGAGCTCCATAACGTCGTATCTTTTTCTAATTTTTTTAAAATTTTTTTTATACAAATTCTAAATCTTCTTTGTCGACTTGGAAGGGATGAGGAGATGCACAAATCTTAAATATTTGCAAAAATTTCTACATAACAATTTCTACTGTGAAGAAAAACATTTGAAACCTCCAAATAGTAGCTCCCTAACATCAATAGAATTAATGTGAAAAGTTTTTTTATTTTAACTGAATTCTGTAGAATGGGCAATTTTCAAACTTCCTTAACAATCCTTCAAACTACATAAAAATTGTGGCGGTATGAGAAATCAATCAAAATACCCAATGAAGAACTACATTACTTCAACTCAATGTCAATACTAAACCTCAGCAAAATCTATGGGGGTGCGCAAAACTTTAAAAATCACAAAACAACAAGAAACACGTATACAAAAATCACAGCAGTGAGACAAAAAAGTTTGAACCATCTTAGCATCAACTATCTGCATATCTAAAGTTTGGACTGCAAAAATTCCCCAAAACTCGTTGTTTAACTCCATACGTCCTCAAACAAGCCGTAGAAGATTGAAATTCGGATATGTTGTTCTTCATACTAGATTTCCACTTCTTTTTTCTCCACTCATGCATCTCCCCGCGACTTCCAAGCCCAAAGTTTCAAGAGGCCGAAATTTTGATTGAATATACATAAATTCTGAAAGTTCAAAAATCATATATTTACGAATACAAATATAAATATATATATATATATATATATATATATATATATATATATATATATATATATATATATATATATATATATATATATTAGGCAATTTTAAGGTCATAAACCCGCATACGGAAGCAGCTGTTTACACGTGTTTCGGAGTTTTAGGTCCTCATCAGAACAGCGTAGCCAAGATATGGCTGGACAAACTTGGAGATGAAGAAACAAAACAATCGAATTCCTTCATTGTAAAAGACCATCGCACATTTGCAGCTAACAGCAACAGCTCGAACACTCCAGTTTAGGAGCAAGATCTTCACATAAGCCATGGAGGCAATTTCAAGGTCATATGCTTCCGTATGTCGGTTCACGACCTTGAAATTGCCTAAAATCTTGATTATTCCCCGCTTAAGCCCTATTATATATATATATATATATATATATATATATATATATATATATATATATATATATATATATATATATATATATATATATATATATTTATATATATATATTAATATATATATTTATTTATATATGTATATATATATATATATATATATATATATATATATATATGAGATTCAACCAGCCTGTTATTGCTAATAATTATCAAGAGATTATATATATATATATATATATATATATATATATATATATATATATATATATATATATATATATATGTATGTATGTATGTATGTATGTATATACAGTCTATTGTTTTCGAGATAATACACTGAAATTTCGAAGTAATTCTCAGCAGTATGATAAAGAATTAAATGAATAGCAAAACCATCACGTTTTTCTGAATTTCGCAAAGTTTATTGTCTTAAAACTTGAAAAAATTACTAGTAATCATTCTTGATGTTCATTGTGTTTGTTTTTTCTGATTTTTCTTTTTTCAATTGGCGGTAAGTGGAATTCTCTATCACTACTTGTCAAAAATTTATCGTTGAATTTCTGTGTTCACTAGTGAACACAATGAAGTTTTATCAAAATAATACCGCGTTAGAAACTCAATATAACATGTAAATTTTCATAATCCAGTTAATGTTTCTGAAAATACTAGACACTAACCTAATTTTAAAGACTGATAGTAGTATTCTGTATATACAGATATAAAAATTTTATATCTATATCTTCCTATACCTACATAACATATACATATACAGCCCAATTCCCGCGAATAGCGGAAACTTGTAGTGTTGAGTAATAAGGCGACAAAATTCTAACGAAAATAGTGGAATTATTATATGAACTGTGTCATACAAACTGATTTTAATTCATTTTGCTCCATACAAAAGGAGTTTGTCTCCGCGTAATGATTCTGGAGGAATCCTGATCGAGGTTTTCCGGTTTGAATTCCCTTGCCGGCACTCATTTCCCATCACGTTTGACTGTACATTGTCGAGTTGTGTAGCAACGGTGAAACTTTCATTACCTGCAAAATGGACTGATTCGGATACTCCGTCACGTTGCCAGTCTTGCGAACTTTCGTCAGAGTTGACAGCCACTCGAATCTGGCCTTCGGCTCCGCTTCCACTTGACATGTCAGATTGACGTATCCATTCAGATAGCCGAAGACTCGCTGGTCCTTGCTTTGCGTGTTTAAAAATGTAGGAGGATCTGTGAAAACAAATGATTATAAATGAGAAGGAATCTGCTTAGAGTTGCCACCTCCATTCAATTTAGGTTGGTATTTCTGAACAACTCGTCAAATTCTATAAAGTTTTTAAAATATTAGACCTAGCAATAGAGAAGAATAAGAGCGATTCTGTGACAAAAATAGTAGCTGGATACCGCTTATGCCATTGCACGAAAGACAGTCCGTAATTATACTCTGCCGTGTTCAGAACAAGCAACAATAATTGATTAATTTTTTATGGACATTTAAGAGAAACAAACCGCAATCGCGATGCTCTAAACAGACAAAATGTAGAGAATTAAAGAACGAAGGAAATAAGCTCTGAAACCTCATTTTGAAATTATAACTATTTTACAACAAAACGTATATTTTGATTTCTCATTAGAATACTGTGAAATAGATGACAAATACCGGCAAATATGAAAACGGCCGAGAGAGAGTAGTGGTAGGTAGACGCTGGCCGATGGGAAAAAATATGGCAAATGGAAAGTATGTGTGCAGGAGGAGGACTTTGAGGATGAAGTCCTTCAGCCTAATCAGACGATACACTTGTATGAACAAATGCATTAAGGATGGGCGAGATAGGATATTTATGAAAGAGATGAATAACCGGGATCGAAGTATACATAGGGTGCTTTATAAATTTTAGCAATGAAATACATGCCAGTATTTCGTCATCAAGCATATTATTTTCACGCCAACATTGGGTTATTATTAAATAAAACATAGGAAATAACTTTTTTTGATATTATTCCTAACGAACGTTCTGATATTTCAGCAAAAAACATCATTTTTTCTTGGTATACCGAAAAGATAATAAAAGCTCATATTCAGCTCCAAAATACTCAATTCTTTCAACCGAAAGAAAAAGAAAGGCCATTCTCTCAAGTATTGTGTATTTGGAAGGCCAGCTGATTGAGTTATGAGAGCTCCTTTAGCCGCGTCATAGGATACACTTGTATGTACAAATTACATTAAGGATGGGCAACACCAAATAATTTATTAAGAGAAAAGGTGTGGTGCGGTACAGAGAATGAATACTGTCCTAGTATTCGAATTTACAAGTTTGAAAGCAGTTATTTACCTAAGACATGAAGAAACCTTTGTGGAAAAAACTTATGTTAGACCAGACGACCTGGAGATTTGATACTAGGATATCGCAAATGCCAGATAGCGGGCCTGAACACGAAAACTTTATTGCCTTGTAGGACAAGCTACAGAGATTTTTTCATGTAAAAAGTGTTAGAAGAAAACCAGCTCCGCCATTGTGTGTAAAATAGTTCCACATGATATAGTGATATGTTTTTCACTCGACTTTATCATTTATGTCTTTGTTATTAACAATTTTATGCAAAAAATCGCTTTTTTTAGTTTTTTGCTTATAAAAAACCGTCCAAAATGCAGTTTTTTCAAAAGTTCATAACTCGGTTATTTTTTTAGTTGTAGCGTAGATCCTCTAGTTAGTATTATCTATCAATATAAACTTTATTTGTGCGAAGAGCAGGAACTGTCCGATGCATAGTTTTAGATCTGTGGCCATTTGATTATGTTACTATGCAATTTTCCAGCAGACCTGAATGCGACAGATATGGTCTGATTTCAATGTACTAAAAAGATTTCGAAAGTAGAATTCTCATAGTTCAAAACGTTCATCTTGGTTTTCCATAAAAACGCTGAGAAATATGTTAAAAATAAAGCTGAACATGACGAAAAACGGCCGAGCGCGTAAGAGTAGTTGAAGAGTGGGGGTAAAGCAGCAGGCAAGCAGAAATATGACATTCGAAAGCGTCGGCATTTTGAACGTGACAGTAATTTTAGTCCAGGGAAGATAGAGAAAATCAAATGAATTTGGCCGTGCAGCAGATATCGAGATGCGGTTTTCTGCATTGTGTTCAGGAAGGTCACAGAAAACGAGTCTATATGGTCTGGTTAATCCGTTTTTGGAAAAATGCCTTCTGGGCCGGAAAATGCATTTTCCAATTGCATCACTACTTGTACCATTATAGGAACGACTGGAAACTCGGGGGTTTTCAGGCCCGCCGAACTCGATTCTGACATTATAATTACCCGGGGGCGCTCTGGGGCGGCTCTGCGGGGGTGGTGAATTGGGGAGAAATTGCAGCGTGCATGAAAATCGCTCCAAACTAGTTACTCGGGAATTTTCGAGGATGCCGAAATCAATTCTGTCATTGGAATTATCCAGGGGCGCACGGGAGTGGCTCTGCGTGGAGTGCGGGGGTGGTGAATTGGGGCGAAATTGCAGCGTGCGAGGAAATCGCTCCAAACTCGTTCTTCGGGGGTTTTCGGGGATGACGAATTCAATTCTAGCATTAGATTTTTCCGTGGCCGGTCGGGGCCCCTCTGTGAGGTTATCTAAGGGGGGGTGGCAGCGTCCATGAATGGTAAAGGAGAAGGCGAAAAATCACAAATTATGAAAATAATACTCTATTCAAATAACATATAGGAGTTTTTATTGATCGGGAATTATTCATTATAAACTTCAATTTTTAACTAAAATACTAAACATCTTGTTCAAACTCTTCTACGTCTTCTTCCCGTTCTTCATCTTATCTCCCTCCTGAATTTGCTTCCCCTCCTTCATCTCTCATTGGAAGCGTCTTTTTGGTTTGAGCAATTGCCATCGCAATGATTGCTTGCAAGTGAGCACTCCAACCCACTTCGGCGGCACCCGCACCTCAGGCCATAGTCGGTTTGAGAAGAACAAGAAATTTTGCTCAAAATTTCCGAGGGATCGGCTTCCCGGATCATGGTGACAGGACGCCGAATGCGCGCGGGAACTGAAGCCATATTTTTTCTCTTCAGTCGATACAGAATACCCGCCGGTCCCGGTGGTAACGATACTCTACTCTCTAGCTTTGGCGCCTTTTTCAAATCCAGTTTCGAGGCACAAAAGACTCCCAAAGCAATTATTTTCATAATATCTGTAATATTTATTTATTTAATATTCCATCAAAAATTTTATTATTCATATCCCTGGTGAAATCTTATGTCTGATTGTCTTGGACGCTGACATCCCCCCAAACAACCTCACAGAGGGGCCCCGACCGGCCCCGGAAAAATCTAATGCTAGAATTGAATTCGTCATCCCCGAAAACCCCCGAATTACGAGTTTGGAGCGATTTTTATGCACGCTGCATTTTTTCCCACAATTAACCACCCCCGCACCCCACGCAGAGCCATCCTCGTACGCCTCTAGATAATTCCAATGACAGAATTGAATTCGGCATCCCCGAAAACCCCCGAGTAACGAGTTTGGAGAGATTTCCATGCACGCTGCAATATCTTCCCAATTCACCACCCCCGTAGAGCCGCCCCAGAGCGCCCCCGGGTAATTCTAATGCCAGAATCGAGTTCGGTGGGCCTGAAAACCCCCGAGAAATAATTTCCGAGTGATTTTTCCGAGTTTCCAGTCGTTCCTATAATGGTGCAAGTAGTGATGCAATTGGAAAATGCATTTTTCGGCCCAGAAGGAATTTTTCCAGAAACTTATTAACTAGACCATATAGACTCGTTTTCTGTGACCTTCCAGATCACAATGCAGAAAACCGCATCTCGATATCTGCTGCACGGCCAAATTTATTTAATCCGGCCGATTTTGATCTAAATGCCCTGGACTATTTCTAAACGTTGTCAGATAATTGTAAACCCCCACTCTTCAACTACTCTCACGCGCTCGGCCGTTTTTTGTCATGTTCAGCTTTATTTTTAACATATTTCTCAGCGTTTTTATAAAAAATCAAGATGAACGTTTTGAACTATGAGAATTCTACTTTCAAAATCTTTTTAGTAAATTGAAATCGAACCATACCTGTCGCATTCAGGTCTGCTGGAAAATTGCATAGTAACATAATCAAATGGCCACAGATTAAAAACTATGCATCGGACAGTTCCTGATCTTTGCACAAATGAAGTTAATATCAATAGTTAATACTGGCCGGAGGATCTACACTACAACTCAAAAAATAACCGAGTATTGAACTTCTGAAAAAACTGCATTTTGGCAGGTTTTTTCCAATTTCCCCTCAGACTGAGGGTCTGATCGAGTCGTCCGACCTCTCATTATTTTCGTCTTTTCATTTTCTACAATAAGTCTATTGACACCATCACGATAACTCTGATAGTTTCAATTTTATAAGCAAAAAACTAAAAAAAATCGCGATTTTTTGCATAAAATTGGTAATAACAAAGATATAAATAATAAAGTCGAGTGAAAAACATATCACTATATTATGTGGACCTATTTGACAAACAATGGCGAAGCTGGTTTTCTTCTAACACTTGCACAAAATGCTCACTCTAAATCTCTGTAGCTTGGCCTATTGATGAAGTGACTTCAGCGTCATTATCTATTATGATCTGATTTTTCCAATTAATGATAAGGCAAAAGGGCTATTGAAATCAAAACCTTCGTATAAAATACGGAACATGTCTCTAACATTACTATTAAATAGTGTGGTGATGAATTCAAGCCTTTTTTTTTATTATGTTGGTAATTGTTCGCACCGAAGATTCTAAATCTTACTTTTACTAATTCAGTTGATCATATTTCATTAATAGAAAGCTTCTTTAATGTAATGAAAATTATTTAGTAAAATAAACTATAGTAAAAAAATAACAAATAAATTCTAGTATTTTTTCAGCTTTCCATAATGTGAGTTATCTTGTTCATTAGATTAATTTTCGATTACATCAGGAAAAATATGGGAAAAACCCTACTGTAACATCTGCCAAGATAGCTGCGGATTCAATCAACCACCATCACTTCTAAATAACGTTCCCTCCCAGAGTCCAAAATCTTCCGGGGGCTTTCAACATTGATCCTGGGTAATTCTTAAGTGCCATTTTCCGTTTCCTTCTAAATTGGTTGAATAAATCCTTGTTGCTTATTCATTTGACATTTCGATACGAAAGCTTGCCTAAGAATGATTAATTTCAGAGTCAAATCTCGCTGTCGGGCAATTTACACCGCTTCAGAGTCGGAAACAATAACCGCAAACATATTAAACCTTACAAGAGACTTTTCGAATATTTCTTACATTTTGATGAAACAAGACCGCATCTCAGCTTACGTAAATGTAAATACTTCGAATGAGAAACTATATGTATGCCCCCTTTCGTATTATTACCTGTACTAATATTTCGAAAACACCCTTTTTCCTAAAGTTAGAAAAGAGAATAACTTGAAATCTTATGTATCAATTTAAAATCTGCTCTAGTTTTAGCGATGCTAATTGGAGAATGTTTGAGTACATTAAATTTTCAGGAATAGTGGCGTTGTGCTTTTTGGTATTTTTTTTGATATATATATATATATATATATTATATATATATATATATATATATATATATATATATATATATATATATACATATATATTATATATATATATATATATATATATATATATATATATATATATATATATATATATATATCATTATATATATGTTGATATCTTTTCTACTATATATAGAGTATTATAAAACTCAAAAAAAAATTATATATATATATATATATATATATATATATATATATATATATATATATATATATATATATTTATATATATATATATATATATATATATATATATATATATATATATATATATATATATATATATATATATATATGTATTATATATATATATATATATATATATATATATATATAATAATTTATATATATATATATATATATGATTATGTTATATTTCAGAATATTAATGAAATTAATATTTTTGTCAGACTCTATCTCAAGGGTGGGTATACTGACGTAAATAGTTTTTCTTCAAAAATTTCCAGAGGAAAAACTGTCTATTTTTATAATAATATTTTACATTTAATTCTAAAATGAATATTTTCCTAAACCAAACAACAAAGAAATAAATATGAAATTAACATTTTCTATTTAAATTATCATAAACTCAGTTATTTTCTAAATTGTCACTGTCTTCAGATATCTTATATTGGGTAATATATGATATTCTCGATTCTTACTTTTTCAAAATAGTTCATTTTTCCAAATTGATGAGGGTTCATTCTTTATTGATATAAACTACACATTTGCTCTATAAATAAATATATTTAATAATTATTTAGAGAGGATTTACATATTTGAATATATGTATTTGAATACATATGGATAATTTTTATTGTTATTACATAATGTTATTGGTAATATTTGTTTTAAAGTTCATTATGTTCTTGTCTAAACTTCTTCATACACTATTGAATCATGCACTGACAACTAAATATATAATATCAGTGATGTAATATCAGAGGAATGACCTTGAAATTGAGTATACTTGGGATTTGTTATGTTGTATTTAAACATAATAGACCAGGGTCGATAATTTTTGAACCAAAAAAAATAATAGTAGGATGAAACCCATTATAAAAGAAGGGGAATATATTAAAAATTAAAGAAAAAATAAATAACGGGCTATCTGAGGTCGGGAAGGGGAAGGGGGTGAGTTTTTGAGGGTTAAAAACGGTTTATCTCGATTTCCGGCAAAACTACAAGCCCTATGGAAAAAATTATAGGTAATAAAAAGATCTACAACTTTTTTTTCAACACTTTTTTCACATAACCTCAAAATTTATGTGAAAAATTCAGAGAACTAAGTTTTTGGTTTTTTATTTTTATCTTTCACAGACAAATTTTTTTTGTAACGAAATTTCGTGATAACTCACTTTTTCATGTCCCAAATATACTGTAATTCATTTGATTCGAAATATTAATTTTTTCACCTTATTTTGACTTAATATCGAAAAATCACCCTAATTTTCAATCGGAAATTCTCCCGTCAAAATATCAGGTTTTTTCAAAAAGTTGGTGTGCTTTCTGTTCGTTGAAATCTCTACTTCCCGATGGTGTACAAAAAAGTACATTACTATAGTAAATTTCACAGCAGCTACGAAATAACAGGTATGTAGTAAGGCCCAGACCCTCCTAGCCTATTCACCAATTCTCTATGAAATACCTTTTGATGGGCTAAAATTTTCCGTAGGTCACTCAGGTATATAAGTTATCTTCAAATAGCAATAAATAGGCATCTACGCATATAATTAGAAGAAGATTCTACAACTTTCTCAAAATATTGTAGATGTTTTATTAAATATTAACTTTATTAACTTATTTGTTTGTTAACATCTTCTATAATAATGAGATTTCAACGAACAGAAAGTACACCAACTCTTTGAAAAAAGCTGATATTTTGACGGGAGAATTTCCGATTGAAAATTAGGGTTATTTTTCGATATTGAGTCAAAATGAGGTGAAAAAATAAATCTTTCAAATCAAATAAATTACAGTATATTTGGGACATAAAAAGGTAAGTTTTCACCAAATTTCGTGAAAAAAAAATTTGTTTGTGTAAGATAAAAATAAAAAACCAAAAACTTGATTCTTTCAATTTTTCACATAAATTTTGAGGTTATGTGGAAAAAGTGTGAATACAAACGTTGTAGATCTTTTTATTACCTACAATTTTGCCATTCGACTTTTTTACATAGGACTTGTAGTTTTGCTGGAAATCGAGATAAACCGTTTTTTACCCTTAAAAACTCACCCCCTTTCCCTTTCCGACCTCAGATCGCCCGTAATTTATTTTTTCTTTTATTTTTAATATATTCTTCCTCCTTTCCAATGGGTTTCATTCTACTATTATTTTCTTTCACTTTTTATCATTTTCAAAGGCTTCTACCCTGGCCTATAATTCATTATGATATAGTTACTTTCATCATTTGAACTTTTGAGAAATTGAGCAATTTTAATCAAAGACTGTTAATGACAAACTTATTTTATATATTCAGTTATGATAATATTGAAATGTTAATGGTATCGTTCATATAAAAGTTGAGTATGACGGTTCTTATCTTCAATTCAATTTTGTAATGTTATTGATAGCTTTTGATACATATGATATTATAAACTATGAACATTATATGTTGTGAAATAGTTTTTCGATAATTTTTATTTGAGTTTTCTGTAGATATCTTATCAATTAATACAATTTCATTCCGAGATGTCATAGGCTAGGCATATTAGGATTTTCAGACACAAGTTTTGCTATAGTTTTGATTTTCTCACTCTTTATGTTTTTTGAGTTGCTGAACATGAATTTGAAGTTTGCTGGCAAGAATTTTTCCCGGAACTTTGATTTTTGGGCACTTTTTGACCAAATGTTGGCACTTTTTTCAGTTTTCGGCCTATATCTCAGACAGGAATGATTTTTTTGACAAACTCATTCTATACAAAATTGAGGCATACAAAATTGCCTATATTTCTTGCACAAAACGTTTTTTCGTAAAGGCTAACCGTAACTAGTATTTAGCAGCTCATGAGAAATACCTTATTTAATTCTTTTTTTATAATTCGTAAGCTCTGGTCAACATTGCTGAGTTGTACACGACCGCTATTCTGAATTGAATATTACGAAGACGCTTTTTTATATCTAACTCTGTCGATATATATTGTGATTAAACGCAAATTAGTGGATTGACTGATACTCAAGCTCTTCATTTTGAGTTACACAATCGTCGAAAATTTCCAGCAGAATTGCAAGCAGAACTGAAATCTTCTGGAAGTTCTGGGATCATATGATAGTAAGAAAAAATATGAGGAAATACGGAGCTAGTGTGCTGCCATGAAATAAAATCGTGTATGGCGAGTATTTTTGAATTTGCGATAAAAACTTGAGGAATGAGTTCTCTGGTACACTAAAATATGAAAAATGGTCCATTCGTGTATGCGAAATGCAGCGCTGAACTGTGGGTTTCACATGTTTATCATTATAATGTATTTTAATTTTGATAGTAGGTGAGCGCAGCTACAATCCTGAAGACATTAATCTTGCTCTAATGAAATTTTTATTATCTTTTTTCATGGTGCCATTTCCTTTCATAATGAAAATATTATGGACTGTGGTTGGAAATTCATAATTATGATTTATCTCAAATACAAAAACACTCATTTTCTTGGAAAATAGCAGTAACAATATATATATATATATATATATATATATATATATATATATATTTATATATATATATATATATATATATATATATATATATATATATATATATATATATATATATATATATATATATATATATATATATATATATATATATATATATATATATATATATATATATATATATATATATATATATATATATATATATATATATATACAGGGTGTCCCAAGTTGAGTGCCTATTAGACGTTTCTGGAGAACTGGACATATTTGAAATCTGAAAATTGGGATTATGATATTGCTCGAGATTCTCTACAGAGCTAAAATATCTTCGGCGCTCAGGCACTTCCGGTTATACAGGGAGTGAAAATAAATTTTATTAAAAAAATTTTTTTTCAAGTTTTTGGTTCCTGATATGATCAAGTATTCAGTTCTGCGTACCTTTCTGTTGACACCATCGCATTTGTTTGAATAATTTTCGAAATAACGGAAAAAAAAACCCAAAAGAAGCCAAATATGTGTAGTCAGTATTATGTTTATTTTTCTTATTTCCAACATCCTAAGCGTGAACCGTTTTTACAACTGCGAAGAGGAAGAATATGGAAAGGTTATACATCTCATTAATTGTGGAAATATCATCACAGGGTGTTTCAAATTTTGTATCGAAAATTGTGATCAATAATTAGCCATAACTTCTGTTTTTCAAATTAGAACCCTATTTTTTTATGACTGTGTTGGATACTGCGAAGAAAAATAATGATAGTTTTCTAACATGATTGTGCTCTTAAATTCAATAATTTCTGAGTTATTCGAGATTTTTCGTATTTATGGTGTACGTAGAGTCAAATTCGTCGAATCCAAAAAGATTCGACGAATATTCTTATGAAACCATAGGAACATTCTGTAATCATAGAAGATAAATTATCTATTAATTATTCACAAGTGTCAGGTCTAATTGTTATTCGTTATCTTCATTTCTCGATTTAATAAAATGAATCGTTATTCTAATAATGAAATTCTAGATCTATTTTTTATACATGGTGAATGTGACAAAATCAATAATAGAACCTGCCGGGATTTCAACGAGAAGTATCCCCATTTACTTTCCATGACGGAGAAGATCTTCCGAAAATATGTTTCAAACTTTCAAAGTTTTGGAAGTGTAAGAGCTCCTAAAGAATATAAAAGAAGTGTAGTTGATGATGAGGAGAATGAAATCAGTGTTTTGACTTATTTCGAAGCGAATGAAAATGCATCTATTCGATGTGCAGCTCATGAAACCGATGTAAGCAGAAATTCAGTGAACCGAATTTTGAAGAAACACAAAATGCATGACTATAAATATGAGAAAGTTTATACATGAGAACCACGTGACTACATGAAAAGGCTAAATTTTTGTAGAAGAATATTAGAAAACCTTGTGAATGATGAAAATTTTTTGAAAAAGATCATTTGGACAGACGAAGCTAAATTCAATAATGAAGAACTATTTAATAGAAAAACTTGCCACATTTCGAGAAGTGAGAATCCACATGAAAAAAGACAGAGAAATCCCTAGAACAAATTTAGTTTCAATGTGTTCGCTCTCTTAATGAACAATGAAGTGCGGTACTACATTTATGAAGAAAATTTAAATACAGAAAAATTATTTTTATTTATTTATTATCATAATTTGGTGTACTGAAGTACCAAATCCATTTAATGTGGTTTCCATTGAAGAGATGAATTTTCATTCGCTTCGAAATAATGCAAAACACTAATTTCATTATCCCCATCATCAACTATCCTTATTTTGTATTCTCTAGGTGCACTTCCAAAACTTAAAAAGTTTGAAACATATTTTCAGAAATTGGAAATCAAATGGGTACACTTCTCAATGGATACTCGACATTCTGTGGCATTCACTATGAATTTGAAATAAATAATATCATTTGAAACTGTATTTGAATGTGTATTGCGTATAATTGAAAGAATACAATATAAGAAATAAATCCAAAATCAAATAATTAAATAGCGACGGTTCATTTTGTGAAATCGAAAAATAATTTGACCTGCCACTTGTGAATAATTAATAGATAATTTATCGTGGTTACAGAATGTTCCTATGGTTTCATAAGAATATTCATCGAATCTTTTTGGATTCGATGAATTTGACTCTACGTATTCCATAAATACGGAAAATCTCAAATAACTCAGAAATTATTGAATTTAGGAGCACAATCATGTTGAAAAACTGTCATTATTTCTCTTCGCAGAATCCAACGTAATCATAAAAAAATAGGGTTCTAATTTGAATAACAGAAGTTATGGCCAATTTTCGATCACAATTTTCAACACAAAATTTGAAACACCCTGTGATGATATTTCCAAAATTCATGAGGTGCATGATGACCTTTCCCCATTCTTCCTCTTCGATGTTGTAAAAACGGTTTACGCTCAGGATGTTGGAAATAAGAATAATGAACATAATACTGACTACACATGTTTAACTTTTTTTGGGTTTTTTCCCGTTATTTCGAAAACTATTCGAACAAATGCAATGGTGTCAACAGAAAGGTACGCCGAATTGAATACTTTATAATATCAGGAACGAAAAACTTGAAAAAAAAATTTTTTATAAAATTTATTTTCACTGCCTGTATAACCGAAAGTGCTTGAGCTCCGAAAATATTTAAGCTCTGTAGAGAATCTCGAGCAATATCATAATCCCAATTTTCAGATTTCAAATATGTCCAGTTCTCCAGAAACGTCTAATGGGCACTCGAACTTGGGACACCCTATATATATATATCTAGTAGTTGATCCTATTGATAGTAATATAAATGCGATAAGTTCCTTATCTAACGTTACAATCCAAACATTAGGCGAGTATGAAATCTAAAGGTTCCATATATGAGCATTCTATGGTTATGAAATGCTTATAAACTACATACTACATAGTTACTTTCCACTATTCCCAAAGAAATCAACAAAACTTCCTTCAAGTCAGGTACAGGAGTAAGTAAAAAGATATCTAGTTGATGGAATCCGTCGTTATTACGTGATAATTTAACATGATTAACAAAACTAAATTTGATTTTACTACGTTTATTATCACAAAATATTTTGAAAAATATAACACTGCGATTGCAATTTCGGTCACTAGACCATCATCGGGCAGATTGAGTTAAGAACTGAATACAAAATAATTATAGATTTGCGCTTACGGGTGGGAGAATATATGGTTCAACCAAGAGTGCCTGAGGAATAATCTCATTCCTAACTATGTCAGAATAACAACAAAGTCTACAACCACAGCCGCCAGAAAAGCTACATTAGTGGCTCAAACCACCTGGATGAAAGAAGAATGTAGATATCTATTCAAGAAAAGAGATGTTGTACAAAATTATATTAAGGTAATACATGCTGAATTAACTCATAAACTTCATCC
This sequence comes from Cynegetis impunctata, assembly GCA_030704885.1. Classification (NCBI taxonomy): domain Eukaryota; kingdom Metazoa; phylum Arthropoda; class Insecta; order Coleoptera; family Coccinellidae; genus Cynegetis; species Cynegetis impunctata. The sequence goes on along the minus strand of JARQZK010002325.1, from coordinate 109,487 downwards.
TTTAGAATTTGACTCCTATGACGATCATGTTAGAGGTGACATTAGTAAACTTATATTTGAAAAGTTCAAAAATCAATCCAAAAAATTAAACATTCTTAAACAAAATCAAAAAGTAACGTTAGATTCAAATATACATCAATCAGAAAGATCCCGAGAATTCAGTGACAGAATCATAAACTACAGCGATATTGAATTTTCTAATTCGGAAGTCAATCTATTAGAAAAAGGACATAAATTCGTTCCAATTAGTATTGATAAAAACGAGAAAGAATTATAAGCTGTTGAATCTATTTTAGCTTTGAAAATACTGATGAACCAGCGTTAGCCGAATTCAAAATTTCTTAGACGCCATCAGGTTCCAAAACCAAATAAATATTTAGATGACATAAAATCCTTGGAACAGAAAAATGAATTTAATAATTTAACTGTCACTAAAGCAGATAAATCCGATTCGATAGTAGTTCTCTCAAGAAATGATTATGTTTCCAAAATTAATAATTTTCTTCAAACGGAACAAATTAAACAAATATCAGTCGATCCAACAAATAAATTTCAAAAAACAGTTAGACAAGCCCTTCAGGAAATTTCCCCAAATACACTATCAAAACCTAATTTTTCAATAATACATATGAACCCTGGAACTCCAAAACTTTACGGATTAATAAAAAACCACAAAGAAAATAGCCCAATACGACCTGTAGTTTCTCACATAAATAGCACAACGTATAAATTAGCCAAAGATCTGAATTTCACATTCAGAAAATTAACTAATTTCACTCCAAAATATACAGTAAAGAACTCTGTTGATTTAGTACAGAAGCTGAAAAACTTTGTAACTCCTGCTAACTCTTTTCTTGTTAGCTTCGATGTTGATAATATGTTCTCCAATATACCAGCAGATGAGTGTTTACCACTTGTCTTAGATATTTTGCAACAATCCACTATGGATATTATTAAAATAAATGATATCATTTTCTTATTAGATATATGTCTTAGTCAAAATTACTTCCAGTTTGATAACAAAATTTTTGAACAATCTAGTGGTCTGGCTATGGGTTCCCCCTTAAGTCCGCTTATTGCAGACATTTTCATGTCACATATAGAGAACATAATATTCAATTCTACAAAAGCATCGCATATAAGTTTTTGGCATAGATACGTTGATGATGTAATTGCTTGTTTTAAGGGCACCGCGAGACAATTAGATCAATTTTTGAATTATATTAATAGCATTCACCCAAATATAAAGTTCAAAATTGAAAAAGAATTGGATCGACAAATAAACTTCTTGGATTTAACTATCTTTCATAATAATAATACTTTGAGTTTCGATATATATAGAAAACCAACTTTCACGGATATATGTATTCCGTCGGATTCAAATCATCCTCTTTCCCATAAACATTCAGCTTTTAATTCAATGATCCACAGAGCGTTTTCAATTCCATTATCCGTAACAAATTTAGCGAAAGAAATTTCGACTATAAAACTTTGTCAAATAATGGTTTTCATACAAGTTCGATAGATAAAATGATAAACAAGAAACGTAATCAACTAGCGTACAACAGCATATATCCCCAATTAAAAGTAGAAAAATCGGAAAAATTCACATCTTCAACATATTTTGGTCCTCTAACAGAAAAAGTTGCTAATGTCATACCTAAATGTAATATTAAAATTGCTTTCAAACCTAAGACAAAACTCTCAGGATTTTTATTCAATGCCAAAGATATCACTTCAAAATTTGAAAGTTCAGGAGTTTATAAGTTGATTTGTCCTGTATGTAAAGTAGTATATATAGGTCAGACTGGTCGATCGTTCAAGACAAGATTTAAAGAACACCAACAATCTTTTTTGAAAAATAAAACGGATTCAACGTTTTCAAATCATTGCCGTGAAAACCACCACCCATTTCCACAAATAGATAATTTTCAAATCATGCACAAATTACCGAAAGGAACCAAACTTACTTACTTAGAATCATTTGAAATTTTTAAACTCAATAATAATGCAAAAGATATCTTGCTGAACGACCAGATTGACTTGATATATTCTCCTATATTCAGTGTATTTAAACAATAATGACTTTTCTAAGAACATTGTATTGTACCAATTTGAAATTCACTCGATTAGCCCTTCTTGAAATATGTTCCTCTTGTCTATTTAGGTACCTGCAATAATCCCGTAAGCGCAAATCTATAATTATTTTGTATTCAGTTCTTAACTCAATCTGCCCGATGATGGTCTAGTGACCGAAATTGCAATCGCAGTGTTATATTTTTCAAAATATTTTGTGATAATAAACGTAGTTAAATCAAATTTAGTTTTGTTAAAAAGATATCTAGTTAAAACTTTCAGTTTAGGCTTAGAACATAATACCACATGATTTTGTTATTTTTAATTAGACATATCTACATGATCTTTATAACCCTGATATATTTTCCGTTAGATTCTAAACCTAAACTTAAAGTTTTTAACGAAATTTTCACATTAGGTTTTACTTATTCCTGTAACTTACTTGAATCACTGAAGATGACGTTAGTCGAAAGCGCTTTGCAAATTTCGGAAATATACACTCAATACTAAAACTTTACTTCATTTCATTCTCCACAAATGCATTCAGCTTTTCTCACATAACTTTTCCAAGCAAGCTTATATTCTCCATTCGGTTTACAACTTCTCAATCAATGAAATCATAATTCCTATACAATTAAATTTTGTAGTATTGATCGAGATTTTTTGATTTCTTTGTTAAGAGCGGAAAGTGACTATGTAGTTTATAGGATTTTTAAAACCAAAGAATGCTGATTATATGGATCCTTTAAATTTTCACATTTGCATTTTCCCATTTTAACTCTTATTTTCCAAGAATATGAGTGTTTTCAAATTTGAGATAAATCTTAATTAATTTGCAAGCATATTTCATGATATTTCCTTTGTGAAAGAAAATGGCACCATGGAAAAATCTCGGAAAAAATATACTTAATAAAAATTTCATTCGAGCAAGATTAATATCTCCGGGATTGAAGCTACGCTCACCTACTACCAAAATGAAAATACGTTATAAAAATAAACATTATTATATTTGTTCAAGAGTTATTACCTATTTTGAATAAGATCTGTTAATCCTACTTCGAATGCGCAAGTGCGCAGCGTAGGAATATTATCACCCTACTTCTTTAGGGTAGGAAGAGTAAGAGAGTAATTCTTCCACTTTCTTTGTGTTCAGTTCAAGTTGGGATACAATATTAAAATATATATTCAAAGAAGAAGTGTATTTGTTTTTGTAAGGCACAATCATCAAGAAAAGTTCAATACAGTGCACTATTCAAAAACTCCAACAATATTTGTTTTGTTCTGTGAGAAACAAATCTCGTTGTAGTTTACTTATAATCGTCTTCATAGGGTTCTCTCGGCGCTTCGATGAAATTCACAACATTAATTATTGATGGAATCAACCATACATTCTCGAAGAAAACTTTAGCATTCAACCAAACCTTTCAATCTCTGAATGCTCCCCTGCGTTGTTCAGCAAATAAACGAAAATACATTTCCGCAATACTCTCCATCTCGTGACAAATGAATCTATCTATTCAGATCTATCTACATTTACGACGAATAATAATCGCTAAACATGCTCGTATTGAAATTTCATACCAGTTCTATACTCAGAAATTATTCCTGTTGTTAAGAACGTTCGGAACAAGCCAAGAGGTAGTTTGTCACATTGTGGGGCGGCGTTCAGTCTTAAGATAGGGAAGTTAATTCCGCCACCTGCCAAAGGAAATTTGCGTTTAGGGCAGAAACTCCAGACAATAGTAGATGCATATACGTATCCGTAGATAACAGTTTATAATACTCCGAGAAGTAGATTAAATTAGCGGTATATTTATCATGGCCGAAAATTCGATACCCACGTGTTGTTGGCATCCTATAATAAATGATTCAGATGGAATCATAAATGCATAAAGTTCATATAGTGCATAAATATATATATATATATATATATATATATATATAAATATAAATTTTTTTTTTTTTTTTTGAACTTTTTTATAAAATCGAGGTTTTTAAAATTCAACAAGCCTGTTATCGCTAATAATTATCAAAAGATCATATATATATATATATATATATATATATATATATATATATATATATATATATATATATATATATAAATATATTTATTCGAATTGTTGGTGCCTGTGATTTATTTTTAATCTCTTGATAATTATTAGCAATAACAGGCAGGTTGAATCTTAAAATACTCGATTTTATTAAAAAGTTGACGTTTCAGTACGACATTCGTAGTTTTTCAAAACTTTTGAAAAAATTGAAATTTTCACAACGAATGTAGTGAAACGTCAACTTTTCAATAAAATCGAGTTTTTTAAGATTCAACTAGCCTGTTATTGCTAATAATTATCAAGAGATTATATATATATATATGTGTGTGTGTGTGTTTAAAATTCTTAATTTAAGGGTTGTATTTATGTGATTAAATTAATTATAAAACGAACTTATACGATTTTCATTACTTATATTGAAAACATTTGATCTGTTTTCAATTCTTAATTTAAGGGTTGTATTTATGCGATTTAGACAATTATAAAACGAATCTATACGATTCTCATTACTTATATTGAAAACATTTTTATCTGTTTTCAATTCTTAATTTAAGGGTTGTATTTATGCGATTAAAACAATTATAGGAGTCCGTATCTGACAGCAATTAGGAACGGTCAAGCGACAAGTGTATGAGATAAGTAATGGTTATTATCCTCAAACGAAATCAATTTAATTTGTCCAAGTGAACTACGTGGCATTCAATAAGGAATATACTCACCCGGTGAGTACTTTCATAAAGTAACACATAGCTGCATTGAAGTTTGATTCAAACACCGACAAATCGTCAGTTAACCTAGGAATCTCCGCGTGCTAATATTCCAGTGGTCAGGGCCGTAGTCAGGATCGGAATGATGAGATTGACTAGGAGTAGACCACCGTGACATCGAATTTGAAATGACTAACATACCCAACTACGGGGATGTTGCTGACTACAGCAGCAACCTGGAGAGCCATTCTAATGCAAATTTGAATCAGCCAATACCCTACTCCAACATTGTGAATCATATTAAATTCCCTTCGAAAGAGCAAGCCATTATATTACGTTCCGTAGAAGGATTTAAACTACAGGACTATATTCTTGAACTCGGAAAGAAAGTACTACCAAAAAATATTGAACAATCGAATCTGCATCTACCTCTCTAGCAAACAGAATTTCGATAAATTTCTCAGCGATCACGGATCGATCGTAGTCAATGGAGAAACTCTTACAACACGACGTCTAATCGCTCCGTCGAAACATTTACTACTATCGAATGTTTGTTCAACCATTCCTCATAATATATTAGAGGGAAAACTCAGAGAATCAGGAGTAAATATACTCTGCATTATCACATTTCTGCGAATTGGAATTACCAACCCCGAGTGCAGCCACATACTCAGTTTTCGCAGACAAACCTACTATACTCCTGACGATAATATCACCATTCCCGACTGAATTTCCATTGACTATGACCAGACCTCAAACCGCATATTCCTGTCCAAAGACCAGCACAACTGTTTTAAATGCAGAAAACACGGTCACATTGCCTCCGCTTGTCCCGAAAGAAATGATCAACAAACGGCTCATCAAGAGAAAACTACAGAAAATACCAAACAGAACTCAGAACATAGAATAGTCTCAGCTCGAAATCCCGAAGTTATTCCAAACGTAGTTATTCTATCCGGCTCTCAAAAACGAGGTAGCTCTGCTATCTCTAGTCCCGCTACTGAAATTGAATCTCTGGAAAACGTTTTCTCAAAACCAAATATACCCGTCCTGAAAAAACATAAAAAACTTGCTCCTGAAATCAATTTGAAAACGGAATCTCTCATACTCATCTCGTATTAAATTTAGACCAACTGAATGACTTTCTAGAAAATTCACTTGGATCCTCAGATAATCTGAAAATAGCTCAAAATTATACTGAAGAAATTCCGCTCTTCTCGGTATGCTCACTAAGATATATCCCATACTAACTGAAAGGAGTATCAAAACTAGGATCACAAGAATTAAAAAGAAAATTTCGAAACAACTCAACACAGAATTAGAAAACACCTCTAACAATTCGACATCAGATGCTGAGAGTGAATGCTCTCAAGAAACCGTTTGATAAACCTCTCTCATTTTCTCTTTCCTTATCATCATCTTCATATTACAATGGAGCATAAACAGGGTATTTACCCATTTAGAAATGTTGAAACTGCTCATCAGCGGACAACACCCTTCCATCATATGCTTGCAAGAAACCAATTCCCGCGACGATCGTACGTACAAACTAAAAAACTACAATGTCATTCACAAAAATAGAACAGCAACCGTTAGAGCAAGTGGGGGGGTTACAATCTACTATAAACAAAATATTGAAGGAACAGGAATTCCCCTGAGAACAGTGTTTGAAGCAGTAGCTATATCGATTGAGGGTCAACAAAAAATAAGTATTTGCAACATTTATATACCACCTAACAAAGAAATCTCATTAGAGGAATTAGAAAATCTACTTCTACAAATCCCTAAGCCCCGCATAGTTTTGTGTGACTTTAACTGCCACAACACTTTCTGGGGAAGCACAAAGGCTAATAATAGGGGGATAATACTCGAGCAATTCATTACTTCCTCTAATCTTGTGCTACTCAACACAGGTGAAATTACCAGAATGAACCTATCGAGTCAGAATCACTCTGCCCTGGATCTAACTCTATTCGATGCGTCCCTTTATACAGCACTCTCTTGGGAGATCTCATCATTTTTCTATGATAGCGACAATTTCCCGATATCGATTAGATCTGATCGTTGTCACGAAGTATCGGGGGAAGTTTTCCAAAAATGGAAAACGAACGACTCTGACATTGGGAAATGGAACCGTTACGGAGAAATCATAGACTCCAACCTAAAATCCCCACTATCTCTCGATAGGGACATCGACATAATCGTTGAACAATTCACCAATATCATCACAAGAGCAGCAGATGAGGCAATAGGAAAAACCTCCAAGGTGAAGGGACATACACCATTCCATGGTGGAATAAAGAATGTGGTAAAATCATCAGTTTAACCAAAACTGCTCTTAATAAGCTTAAAAGAAACCATACAATGAACAACCTTGTAAACTTCAAGAGACTGAGAGCTCAAATGAGATTAAACCTTAAACAAAGTAAAAGAAAATCATGGGAAAACTATGTCTCAACCATGAGTGCCACCACTCCGATGTCGGAAATTTGGAGTAAAGTTAAGAAAATAAAAGGATATAACTCAAATTTTGGAAGAAACGGTTTGACATCTGAAAATCTATGATCTAGAACAAGAAGGGTATTTGTGAATTCCTTAGTGCGACTTTTCAGGAACACTCAAATAATGAAAGATACAGTCCAGAATTTCTACAACACAAGGAAGCTGAAGAGAAAGAGCCTATCCATCTAGAAGAGGATAATACTAACCCCATGAACCTTCCTTTTACCAAGACAGAATTGGAAGATGCGTTATCAAAAACGAATCACTCCAGTCCCGGATCCGACACTATACCTTATATATTCTTAGAAAAACTGACAAAAACGGGAAAACAACATCTACTCGCGATGTTAAATAAAATATACATAACTCAGCTATTCCCTAACAGTTGGTCAGAGACGATAGTAGTACCGATATTGAAAACGAATAGAAAAAAATCCGACCCACACGCGTATAGACCAATATCCCTCACGTGTACAATGTGCAAAATACTAGAGAAAATAATCAATGCTAGGCTAGTATTTCTCTTAGAACAAAAGGGTCGGTTAATATGCGAACAAAGTGGATTTCCTAAAAACATATCTACCCTAGATAACTTAGTAAACCTAGAATCAGACATTCTAGAAGCATTTGCAGAAAACAAATACTCATGGCAGTATTCTTCCATATTGACCTAGCATATGACAGAGTCTGGAGGCACAAAGTACTGAAATAATTAGTTACCTGGGGAATCAATGACAACCTTCTGGCGTTCATATAAAATTTCCGGTCGAAAAGATCATTCGATTCAAAGCAAATGGAATACTATCCAAATCCAAAGTACAACAAAATGGCACCCCACAGGGATCCTCCCTTAGCGTTACATTGTTTCTAGTTGCCATCAATGATATATTGAATAACGTTAAGGCACCAATCAAAGCGAATCTATTCGCAGATGACCTAGTTCTTTATACGAGTGGCAAAAATATACATTCGTCTGGCAAACTTCTCCAAGCTGCCATTAAAGAACTTGAGGAATGGTCCAAACAGACAGGATTTGAATTTTCGACCACAAAAACAAAATGTATGCACTTCTCCAGAAAATCCACCACCCAATCTCCATCTATAACTCTCAACAACCATCAGCTAGAATTTGTTAACGATATCAAATTCCTTGGACTCATATTCGATACGAGATTCCAATAGAGAAAACATATAAAGAACCTGAAACAATCATGTCAGAATGGATTGAACTTAATGAAAATCCTAGCTAACCACTCTTGGGGTGCAGATTACGTAACACTCATGCGTATTTATCGGACAACAATTAGATCAAAAATTGACTACGGATCTATCATTTACTCCAGCTCTCGAAAGTCCATACTAAAAGAGTTAGATAGCGTCCATCATGCGGGTATAAGAATTGCTCTCGGAGCATACCGGACAAGCCCAGTGGAAAGTTTGTATGTAGAGGCAGGAGAACCACCCCTACAACTCAGAAGAAAATATCTCAGTCTTACATATGCTGCAAGAATCTCATCCAATCATAAAAACCCAACTCACAAAAGGATCTTTCCTAACTTAATCCACCAAAATCCTAACCAACCAAATTCCCTACATACACGGATCCAAAGAATAAAAACCACTATCGACTGCAACTCCATATATCCAATCGCCTTGGATACTCCACCTCCCTGGACAATAGCTATCCCCCCGTTTAACACTGAACTTCTAAAACTACCTAAAAAGATTCCCCTACTACTCTCATTCAAAATTCATTTAAAGCAATCTCCGCTAAGTACCGTAACTACAACCATATTTACACAGATGCTTCTGAAACCAAGGAAGGCTTGAGTGCAGCTGTGATTGCAGACGATAGTGAGGAATGCTATAAATTACCGCAAACCAGTAACGTCTACACTGGAGAGGTACATGCGATACTACAAGCCCAGTGTGATGCCTGGAAATACCGTACTATTCACAGTCTCTCTGAGTGCTATCGAAGGAATCCGACAACTCTGTCCCAAGCATCCTGTCTTGCAAAAAATCAAAGCCAACCTGAATATACTGTACCAAAAAGGGAAATTAATTGAGGTAGTCTGGGTACCATCACACGTAGGCATCCCTGGGAATGAAGAGGCGGATATTATGGCTCGCAACGCCTTCTCGACCCCAGCAGTAAAAATCGTCAAACAAACTCCATATCAAAACATAATACATATTACAGCATAATAAAAATCGACATCGGCAACCTATGGAAAGAGAGATGGGAGAAAATGACCCCAAATAAGCTTTTCAGAATCAACCCTCATATGAAGAGCCCAAACTACTCAGGACTCATCAGAAAACACCAGACGACAGCAAGCCCCATAAGAATTGGACACACCAAACTTACACACGAGCATATTCTGAAGAAAGTGACACCAAGACGTTGTGAACAATGCAATATACCCCTCACTATTGAACATTTATTTGTCTGCCCACAATATCTCCAGGAAAGAACCAACCTCAAGCTTACCAGTGACTAATCTGTGATTTCGAATAGTGACTTGAAAAATGTCGTTCGGTATCTTAAAAATATCAATATGTTAAATCAGATATAGTAATGATTATAGTACCAACGCATATGACCCAATGAGGTCGATGCGTGCTGAATAAACGAAAAAAAACATTTCTATCCGTTTTCAATTCTTTATTCAAGGGTTGTATTTATGCGACTAAAACGATTATAATATGAACTTATACGATTTTCACTTCATGAGAAACATTTATCCGGCTCGGAAGACCATGTTTTGTGTAATGAACTGTAACGCACTGACTTGTTTACTTTAACAATCTCTTTATTCAATAAAATGAACAGGAAATGAAAACTACGTTTACAACAACCACTATTAAGTCTTTCTGTCACGGTTTCTTTCTTAATAATAATCTCGAATCCTGCCTCCTCCTTGTGTCCCCTTGCATCGCGGGGTAGGTGTACAGGGTTGCCAATAATTGTACTAATCTTATGAGTTTCGGATGGCGGCACAGGGTTGCCGATAAGTACAAACAATATATATATATATATATATATATATATATATATATATATATATATATATATATATATATATAACATATATATATATATATATATATATATATATATATATATATATATATATATATATATATATATATATATATATATATATATATATATATATATATATATATATATATAATAATAAAACATATACATATATATATATATATATAAAATATATATATATATATATATATATATATATATATATATATATATATATATATATATATATATATATATATATATATATATATATATATATATATATATATATATATATATATATATATATATATATATATATATATATATTTATATGAAGGCTTTTTTTTCCTACAGGTAAAAAGAAAACCTAGTTACAGGGAATATTCTTAAATAACTGAATAAAAATTCACAGAAGCGGCTTCAAAATAGTATTACAATAACAAGAAATTAATTTAAAAAGGAACAAAAGCCCTGTGCTGGGTTGCTAGCCCCATCGGGCGCCTCAGGTGGCGGATAGGAGAAAGCCTCCCAGATATGGGTGGTACTGAGGAAATTAAATACTCGGGGCGAACCAAAACTAGTACTCAGGACACGACGGTCTCCAGGTTAGAAGCGGTACTCCGACAGCGTCTGTACACCAAGTGAGAGCGGCTGGATCTATAGTCAGGAAAGCAATGGGAAACTATCTGACTCAAATACCTTTCCCAATACATCACAATGGACTTACAAAACCAAGTGAAGGTCCTCAGTCCCGGGCACCCCTTAAGTGGGGAGAGGGTGCTAAGAATCCCCCGGTGTTCCAAAGATATCTTCAGAGAGAACCATGAAAAGAAAATTGGTACATGGAATATACAAAAAATGTACCAAGCTAGAAAAACCGCAAATATAGTGAAGGAAGCGAAAAGACTCCAAATCGATATATTAGGGTGTAGTGAGACAAGATTGGCAAACTCAGGTCACTGCACCATATACGAGCACTATATATATATTTCTCCGAAGACGATACTACTAGAAATGAAAACGAAGTAGCAAGTATTCTCAATAAACAAACCAATGGAACTGTGAAAGGATTCATCCCTATTTCAAGTAGAGTTGCGTTAATCAAATCAAGGCAAAACCATTTGACCTAAACAATGTACAGGCATATGCACCGACATCTGAAAGCGATGAAACAGAGATAGGAAAGTTCTTTGGGCAGCTGAAAACTGCTCTCAAACACACGAAAAAAGGAGAAATTAAAATTATTCTGGGCGATATGAATGCTAAGGTTGGAAAGAGAAGGGTTGAACATGTGGTGGGAGGTTTTGAACTGGTAGTAAGAAATGGAAGAGGAGAACGATTAATTGAACAGCTTTTTTAAACTACCTGCCAGAAGACTTTACACATGGAAATCGCTGATAGCAACCAGAGAATCGTGAGAAATCAAATTGACTTTGCGATTGTGAATAGAAGATATAGCAATACGGTTATCTCTTGCAAAACGTACCCAGGTGCAGACATTCCATCAGACTACAACCTGTTGCTGGCTCTTACTAAACTACGACTGAAGAAAATAGTAAAAAAAGATACCCCAAGAGGTGTTGACGTACGTAAACTCAAAGAAGACAATATACTCCAGAAAATCAAAGAAAAAAATAATCAACGAACTCAAAGCTATATCGGAAAAGAGCAAATAAAAATGGAAATAGAAGAACTCCGGAACAAAATAAAAACCACTATAACTGCAGTCACCCGAGAAGAACTGAAACCCGATAGGATGATGAAAAGTCAAGAATGGATGACAAATACTATCCTGGAGCTTATGGAAGAAAGAAGGCAACACAGAAACAGAGATAATGAGAAATACAAAAGTACTACACAAAAGAGTATTAAGAGCAATTAAAGAGGCTAAAGAACGATGGATACAGGACAAATGTATTGAAATCGAAATGTTACAGGCGAAACTCGATAGCTTCAATCTCCATGAGGGGTCCAGGAATAATCTTAGACTCGGACAACAACATAATTACCGAGACTGACAAGAAGCTCACAAGATGGAAACAATACATGGAGGAACTGTTCGGAGACGAAGATGTCAGTACTGCGACTATATTGATCAATGGGGAGGGGCCCATTATCACACAGACGAAGGTAGGGTCAGCTATCGAAAGGCAGAAAAACAATCAATCTCCCCCTGGCCAGACCAGATACATGGAGATGTTCTCTAACTTCTTGCCTTATAACAAATAAAACTGCTAACCACCCTCTTCAACGAAATCTACTCAAGCGGTCAAATACCAAATGATTGGCTGCTGTCAACATTCATTCCAATTCCCAAACAGACGAATGCAACTCATTGCTCCGACCACATAATAATCATCTTGATGAGCCATGCACTAAAAGCCTTCCTCAAAATAATTCAAGCACGAATATATAGAAAACTAGACGAAAGCATTAGCGACACTCAATTTGGCTTCAGAAGAGGACTCGGCACCAGAGAGACCTTATTCTCCATTCAATTCCTGGTTCAACGAGCTCGTGACATCAATGCGGACCTCTACACATGCTTTATAGACTTCGAGAAGGCCTTTGACAAAGTCCAGCATAGTAAACTCATCTCGATTCTACATCGATCTGGAATCGACGACACATATGTGGAGATAATATATCAAAGATATACATCAAACAAAAGACTACTGTACGAGTCGAGAACGAGACATCGGAATAGTTCAATTTATGAAGGGGAGTACGTCAGGGTTGTATACTGTCACCCCTCTTATTCAATGTGTACTCAGAACATATGTTCCAAGAAGCACTGGACAACATAGAAGATGGAATAAATGAAGAAATAATAAATAAACAACTCAAGATTCAAGCGTAAGCATTTTCATTCAATTTATTTTGCTACTGCTGATTTTTTCCACAAGAAAGTCCGTCCTATCAGAACAAAAGCATAATCGCATTTTCCGCTTTTATCCATCTCATCTGAAAATTGTTTCTTTGTTGGAAAATTCGGAATAATAATTCGAATAAAGCGGGTGCGATAATATATGTCTCTTTATTTTCTTTCGTAGTTAGGGGATGAATGAGATGAAAAATGATAGAATTTAATGTTCACGTAGAAAGGAAAAATATGGATCGACGATGACAAACTAAAAAATTTTATTATATTGTAACATCACGTTGAAGAGAAACGTGATTACATGATGAAAGAAGATACTTCACCAGCATGCTCTTTGAATTCAAATTTAACAAAGACGCCTTAGGGGATTTCACACAATTTTATGAACACTGATCGCTGTAGCGTGAAACTCTTTCAATTCAGTTTTTAATCTGAGAAATTATTAAGGAAAATGCTACCGAAGGTAAGTGAGATAAGTTTTTTTACCTTCCTTAATATAGAAAATATCCATTTCGCTCAATGGGGCTGATATAATTGTACTGTTATTGCTTTCAAAAATAACTATTAATAATTTTTTTCCCCGAAAATAATATACCATTGCAGTGTATGGAAAGTAAACACGCGGGAGTGATTTTAAGATCAGTTTTATACTTCCAGGACCACGATATTTGACATGTTTTTATATCTGGAATGTTTTTTGATGCTCAAAAAACTACTAAAATTTTGGTGAATTCAGTCAACATTTTGGCACCTTTAGACATTGGGTATTTGAGTGCATTGGGCATGAACGGAAATGTTTCAGCAACAACAAAATATTTTGATGAGTCTTTCTGACGATTTAGCATAGCAAATAAATATTTGCACAAAAAAACAAAAAATTGCAAAGTTGTCGTTTGGTTCATTTAGTTATATTTTGCTAGTAAGTGAATTTTATGGCAAAGGATTCTATGTTTTCTGAATAAATATTATGCTGTTGGATATTGTTATAATCAAATTGAAGGATATTATAACATGAATAAATTTTCCTGTGTCATTTGGGAATGGCTAATATTTTGAATAAATATTATTGTTCTCTTTGGTCCTGGTAATAGTTCATTGAGTTGAGTGCTCCTTCATTATATCGATTGTAAACTCTAGTTCAATCATTACTTTCGAAACTATTTCGATGTTTGTTTCATTTTCTGTTCTCCTGAATGTTTTTTATGTCAACAAAGAGTAAATTAAGTACTTGATGTTTCCCGTTCAAAAAAAAATCAAAACTCTTATTTTGTCGAAATGTCATTTGAAATGTAATGAATAAAATAAAAATTCACAAATTTCTTCAATCTACAACAAGAAAATAATAAAAAAATCTTTCCGCATTCCAAAACTAAATAACTAAGCTAAAACTGAAAATTTTAATTCCGAATATAGGAGGAAACCATTCAGATTAAAAATATTCTCATAAAGCTCAAAATAAATAGGAAAAATTTTTCCAATATCAAGAAATCTGCAGATATTCAATGAGAAGTTGGCTCGGATCAGCGTAATTATGTTACAGAAATTAATAAAGTTTTATCGCGTAGTGTCCTATTATATATTAGCATGCAACATTTTTTATCTATAAATTTCTAGGAAAAGCTTGTTACACAGTTTTTGGATCTTTCAGACGAACGGTATGATATTCATGAAACTTTGCAGACCTCTGCAATGATGCATCGGGTGTCATTTTGTCATTTATGTACTTCCGCTTCAAACATTCCCTCAATATTTTATATTTTTTATATTTAAATGTCATATCCTGAATATTTTAGCAGATTTCAATAAATCTTATTCTTTCGAATTTATACCCTTTTGATTTAGTGCAAGAAGTTTGAAAGAACAAGAAATTTGGTTTCAACAAGGTAGACCTATGGTTAGAAAATTTTTGGATGCGAATTTTCCAAGTCGACGGATCAGACGTGAGAGGATTCATTGAATGACCATCTAATTCTACAGAACTTAGTCTTTAGATTTCTTCGGTGTTATTTCGCATATTGAAGAGCGAGCATTTTAAAATTTTAAATGATTTAATTTAAATTTTATTATTCTCTTTCTCATCAATTTATAATATGTAGAGATTAATCGTTAGTAAATGTTAAGTACTTCAGTTTTTCATTTTAACATAATTATTCTTTCAACTAAACCTAGTATATAAGAATACGAAAGAACATGATCTATTACAATATACAGACTACCCCATTCAAATAAAAAAGGTTGAATGTATTTCTATTCAAAGTGGAAGTATATAAATAACAAAAATTCGCATTAGATGCACCCTGTATCATTGTACATTCCTGAAAAGTTTCATAAATATCATCCATTTTGTTTCAGAGGTATTTACTTGGTGCCATAGTTTATTTCATCCCTGTACACAATTCTTCAAGAAATATCGAAAACCAAACACGAATAATATTCGTGATATCAGTAGGTAGAAGAAAATTCTAAGAAATATTCAGTCAGATGCGTTTTTTCTTCCAATACTGAAGGGACTATTCTCATATCGAGGATATTTCTCGCTTTTTTTGATTTATTATGTGCTGTGCAAGTCGTTTCTTATTTTTCTCTGCAGTATAGTTGGAGTTCACGTAGCCGTCACATTCACCAGTTGCCTCGGCGGTCTTAGAAGGCGTATCTAAGGTTGAGAAAGCGGGAAACTCTCCCAGAAGTCTGTTGGGAAAGTTCTCTGCACGTCCGCGTTATAATGCGCTTTCTTGAAACGTATTCTGACGTGCTCCATTGTCCTGAAATTATCTGGGCGCCAGACAAAGAAAAGGAACATACAGATCTCGCGGGATTCGTAGGCGTATTCCTGAAATAGGTATAAACAGATATGGTGCATGATGATAGAAAATAAGGACAATATGAATAAATAGCTGCGCTTTAAAACAGCTCGTCGTAGATCCCACACTTCAACGATAAATTGACTTTGGCAGAACGTTAAAAAGTAAATGGATTTTTTCATTTTCTATAAATACCTACGAGCAATACATTCAGATTTCATACATTTTATGTTGAGCGATGGAAAAATCAGCGTTGTGTCAACTTATCAATACATTTATAGAAATAAACATCGGAACGAAGTGACAACTCGACGGAGTACTATGTAAAATAAGCAACAACTTTGTCAGGGTGATTTATAACCAATAAATTCAGGTATTATATTCCTCTAATGAAAATAATGCAAAAGAGGACATGTGGGAATAATATTAGAAAAAGTTTTCATTATTTTGCGAGAGGAAGAATGTCATCATAATCTGTATTAGTTAATTTCAATAACCATCAATCTTCAACAATCACAATTAAATAACACCAATCACCTTTAATCTTTATCAACCTCCTGCTATCACATTCGATCTTCATCAAAACACTATCCCTCTCAATCGATTACTATCACATCAAGTTCACATCAATCGCCAACTTTTTCCATAAGTCACCTTAAATCGTCACCATCAATCAACAGCAATCAACTTCAACTACGGTCTGCCATAATCAGCCT
The DNA here is from genome assembly GCA_030704885.1 of Cynegetis impunctata. Lineage (NCBI taxonomy): Eukaryota > Metazoa > Arthropoda > Insecta > Coleoptera > Coccinellidae > Cynegetis > Cynegetis impunctata. Next base: position 92,701 of record JARQZK010002325.1, on the reverse strand, counting down.
ACTTCAGTCATCATCAATCAAATCAAACTTCATCAATCTTTCAAGAGCCTTCAATCTATGTTGATTCACATCCTTCACCCTCAGTCTCTATCAACCATCAAAAATCGCCATCATCTAATAAAATCCATCAACTACTATCTACCTCCATGAAACAGCAGTCATCACCCATTGCCATCGGTTTACATCTATCGCTTTACAATTCCTATCGATCTCCATCAATCAACATCAATTAACATCAATCACATTCAGTTACCATGAATCACATTCAGTAACCATCATTCACCTTTATTCTCCATCGTGTATCTGCATTAATCTTCATCAATCGCTATGATCAATAGATGTTTCAGAACTCATAAATCTCGTGAAAATATAAATTATTTGATAGATAGGTCGATGAAAAATACACTGGTTATTGTGTACAAGAAGCACGTTTTTCTTTGTTATGTATGTAAGAACATATGTTATTGCAAACTCCTATATTATTATCTCATTTCTAACCTGACTAAGAGTTTATAAACTGATACATCGTATCTTAAACTTAATTGTAATGCACACGAGATGAAAACTCAACTCAGTTTCTATGTTCATTTGGAGTTAGAATGCTCTGAATACTTCTTTTGTAAATTTTTGTAGTGTATTCCCTGTCCCTAGCCTTAAAACGTCTTGAGATTCTTACATAAAAGGATGAGGTTTGGATAATACTGGCTGTGTAGTTGATGATTTTTAATATATTTTGAGTTGAATAATAATATTCAGTTAAAATGTCGAAGATAGAAAAATAAATCCATCTCTATCGACTACTGTTGAAAGACTTTTCTTAATCACTCCACCACATCGATTTTGATTCACCAAAGTCTTTATACTGGATACGTTGAATCCTATAGGCAATTGATACTTATAATTATAGTTATTATGGTACATACACACATAAATTAAGTGGTTGTTAATTAATGATTGCAAATATATATCAAACGACGATTATTATTGGTGCACGGTTTTAAACACTTTTTGTTTTCGGTAAACAACTCATTATCGCTAAGGAGTACTGTGACTTTAATTATAAGCTCAGCAGCTTGAGATGATGACTCTTAGATGCAAAAACCTGAGTAAGTTATAAAAAATTAACTATACGTGCCTATAACTTTTGAGGATTCCCTCGATTTCCATGAGATTTCATCATCAGAACCTTACTTGATGCAAATCAGAATAAAAGTGCAAAAAAAAATTTTACAACTTGGTCCGCAATTAACGAAAGTATAGGTGAACATACATCAAAAAATACAAACAGACGAATATATAATCACCTCCTACTTAATTAGTGATTCATTCAAAATAGAAATAACACTTTTTGTTCTACACCTAAAGAAATTAATAGCTATGTTTTTGAAATTGCAAAAGACTCATTCAAAGTCAGAAACAGAAAATTATATGAAAAAGAGGGAATGATGATAATTTCTCATTCAATTTCCGTTGTCATGCAGTAAGTGCACTCAGCATCCACAAAGAGCTTTGCATCCTCTCATGCACGAACATTATATAGACTTCCGTTGGTTTTTAGGGGCTGATTCATTATTCATGACTTCATCGATCCTCCATTATTTTTCAATTCCCATTCTGTCAGCCAAATGTCATTTCTGAGGGTTCATTATATACTCCTTATGAATGTTCAGATACTGCATCAGATGGCAACGCATATATGGTTTCATTAGCATTATGATGTATAGATAGTTTGAGTTTAAACTTCAGCAGAGGGATTATAATGAAGTCTTCAAATTTTTGCAGGCGCTGTATAATCCAAGAATACATGACGTTATATCTGCACAACTTTTCATATTATTATATTCGTTCATCTTTTTTGAACAAAAGAATTTGCTTGATTCTATTATACCTCAACAGTGTAGATCACTCGAGAACAACTGTCAAATTTAAAGTTTCTTACTTTCATAGGTATGGGTTTTTTTTTGTGAGAAACCGATTCTTCTCCTTGAAGAATGGTATCGAATTGATGATTATAAGAGAGAATATATTTGAGCGAATCTTTGAAGAAAACCTGTATTCCAATTAGTTTGCATTTTATAGTGAAAATTACATCTGAGAATAATCATTGAATATAATTAAAATAATAATTTGAGCTGATTTTGTTTTTCAACTATTAGAGAGTTTCTTTGCTTCACTCAAAATAAGTGTACCAGCAATATATTTTTGTATGTTTTTCATTTGTCAACATAGGCTTAGAAAAAGTTCAAACCGAAAAAAAAGGTCTTTGTCTAGCACCAAATAAATCTACGTATAAAGTTCCGCCCTTTAAGTCTATTTGAAGGGGATATATATATATATATATATATATATATATATATATATATATATATATATATATATATATATATATATATATATATATATATATATACAGGGCTATTCAAATTCGAGTATATGCATGGGGATTTCGATAACGGTAAGAGATAGAGCGATGGTTAAAGGTGGCAAAGTAGCATATTTCAGAGGTCAGTTATATCGTTAAAAGAAATCTGATCTAGCTCCTTTAGTTCTGGAGTTATATAGGAAAAATCGAAAATTTCGAAATCCTTTTTTTGCCTATATCTTTTTATTTAATCAATTGTTTTCAAAACAATTGTCACTTTGCCATTGCCACTTTTTGTAGGCTATCTAAATATCTAAATGAAAATTATATACAGGGTGTCGTATAAATTGGGCCACCCTCAACTTTCAATTTTCAAATACGGACCTGTATTTTTTATTGCATTTTTTTGAATGCCAAGGGTCATGTTTTATATTCACGTAGTATTTTCATCTGAATTACAGAGTGTTCTGGAAATATTGAACTATTACCAGTAAAATTTCAACATTTTTTAAAAATTGCAGCTCTAATTGAAAAAATATCATAGAATAAGGTAAAAAATGCCTAGGATTTGGAAGATAATCAACATTATTCGACGAAAAATGTCTTCTTCAAGAATTCAACCACATTTCAGTTCACGCAACTCATGATCAATGTACGAAAATGTGAAATTCTTCCCAGTACGTACATGTATGTGCATATAATCAATGCCCAAACAAAATAATCTTCCAATAGAAATTTTCATACTCCAGACACCAATTTGGAAATATTTCATTGTTACTCAGTTTTCGAACTACCTATATATGTTTCATATTGGCGTTTTATTTTTATATAAATCATAAAGTGTTTTGGGAATATTGAACTAATACAAGTGATATCTCATCATTTTTTGATTCCATAACAACTCTAATTGAATAATATCAGAGAATGAGAGGTGAATCAGACAAATTGATTCCTTAAGAAAAATGAATTTCAGAATTTCCAGATTATCTAGTCTCTAGATTTTATTTCTTTGCCATAATGTAGCATTGGTAGAATAATTATTATTGATCCCAATGTCGATTCACCTCAGTAGGTATGAGGAAGATCTGTATGTATTCTGCTGAGGACAAACATAATCTGTCACAAACATTATTGATCACATTGACACATATTATTGATCATATAGGTTTTCATATTTTATAACTTATCGCACAAGAACATGTTTAGTTATTATCTAGAATTGAAATAAGTCATTATAAGTAATCATAATCGAAATAAATGTTTGAATTGACGATCTTCTCGTTTCAGACATTTACGGAGTCGTTTTTGTAAGTTATTATTCGCTCTGAGCATATCCTTTCGGCGTAGTGATGCGAAAGCGTTCATGATTTTAATTCTTAAATCTTTCTATATATTGCCAATTTCGTTTTTGATATATCCTATTTTTTAGTGTAACCCCATAAAAAAAGTCAAGCGGAAAGACGCATGCTCCTATTATTTCTGTAGAAAACGTTAATCATATCTCTTTTCTGCTGTATGGGGAAACCCATTTTCAGTACTTACAGATTTTTCATTAAATACCAACGATAATTTCCAAGAAACTGTCAAAATAATGACAAGTGAGGTGAACTAAATATTTATTTTCCAAAGCATACTATGAGAATTCAAATAGTTTAATCATAATTGTTGTATATAGCAACAGAATGCCCATGAATTTGCTGAAAAATGTAGGTAGTTCGGAAAGTGAGTATCAATGAAATATTTACAAATTGGTGTCTGTAAGATAAAGATTGCCAGTCGAACGTTTTTTTGTTTGGGCAATGATTACACGTACTAGGAAGAATTTCGCATTTTCGTACATTGATCATGGGTTGCGTGAACCGAAATGTGGATGAATTCTTGAAGAAGACATTCTTCGTCGAATAATGTTGATTATCTTTCAAATACTAGGCATTCTATACCTTATTCTATGATTTTTTTTAATTAGAGCTGGATTTTTAAAAAAATGTTGAAATTTTACTGGTAATAGTTAAATATTTCCAGAACACTCTGTAATTCAGATGAAAATACTACGTGAATATGAAACATGACCCTTGGCATTCAAAAATATGCAATAAAAAATACAGGTCCGTATTTGAAAATTGAAAGTTGAGGGTGGCCCATTTTATACGACACCCTGTATATAATTTTTATTCAGATATTTGGATAGCCTACAAAAAGTGGCAATGGCAAAGTGACAATTGTTTTGAAAACAATTCATTAAATAAAAAGATATAGGCAAAAAAAGGATTTCGAAATTTTCGATTTTTCCTATATAACTCCAGAACTAAAGGAGCTAGATCAGATTTTTTTTATCCATATAACTGACCTCTGAAATATGCTACTTTGCCCCCATTTAACCATCGCTCTATCTCTTGCCGTTATCGAAATCCCCATGCATATACTCGAATTTGAATATCCCTGTATATATATATATATATATATATATATATATATATATATATATATATATATATATATAAATATATATATATATATATATATATATATATATATATATATATATATATATATATATAATCTCTTGATAATTATTAGCAATAACAGGCTTGTTGAATCTTAAAAAACTCGATTTTATTAATCGTGGCTTTATCAATAGTTTTGATAAAGCCACGAATGTCGTGGCGAAACGTCAACTCTTTAATAAAATCGAGTTTTTTAAGATTCAACAAGCCTGTTATTGCTAATAATTATCAAGAGATTAGAAATAGTTCACAGGCAATAATAATTCGACTAAATATATATATATATATATATATATATATATATATATATATATATATATATATATATATATACATATGAAACAAGCAGAATTATCGGTCTAGCCCGCATATGTCGAAGCAGCCGTTGACACGTCTTGAGGACACTTTGGTCCTAATCAGAACGGCGTAGCTAAGTATGCGATGGAAAACCTGGAATTGAAACAGCAACAAAAAGCAGATCTCCTGTTTCGGAAGACAATCACACAGTTGTGGTACATTGTTCGAACTCTCCGGTTTGGGAGATTTGGCCAAACTCTGACCACGGAGGCGATTAATGCCATCCGCGAGATCCTGGACCGTGGAAATAAACTAGAAAGAGGAAGCAGTACGGTTAGTGGAACAGGCAGATTTAGGCCACGTAACTGAGTTATTCCCACCCATCTAATTCGCCTGAAAATGGATTCGCAAAAGGAGCCGAAACGTCGAGATATTTCGAATCTTTCACGCGGTTCATTCCGAAAGCCAAGTTTTTCAAATATATATATATATATATATATATATATATATATATATATATATATATATATATATATATATATATATAAATATATATATATATATTTGGAAAACTTGGCTCTCGGAATGAACCGCGTAAAAGATATAAATAGATTTAGATATATATATATATATATATATATATATATATTATATATATATATATATAATATATATATATATATATATATATATATATATATATATATATATATATATATATATATATATATATATATATATATATATATATATATATATATATATATATATATATATTTGAAAAACTTGGCTCTCGGAATGAACCGCGTAACACAAGCATTATCCAATAATCGGTTGAAAGTATTTCAGTGATGACATCTCTAAAACGCTCATAGAAATGTTTGAACCAATCCTACTCGTTCGCATCAACAGCCAGTCAGCTGTTGGCGCTTTAGAAGTCAAAACGTGTTTCGAGAGGTCCGATTTAAGAAAAAAACGTGGAATGTAAAAGTATTTCCCCGGTCTTCTATACCATCTTGTGAGGATCTATATATACCAAAGGTGAGTTAGGGTGTCTAATATTATAGATTTGATATTTTTTTTCGAATGAATCAGTTAGTTTCTTTAGTATAATTTGCATTCAAAAAAAAATCTGTTGGGGCATTTAGATACAGCAAAGTACGGGGCACATTGATGTGTATCAAGGTGCCCCAACATATTTTTTTTAATGCAATTTATACAAAATAATTAACTGATTTATTTTGAAAAAATTCTGAGTCCATTTTATAAATTGTAGAATATTTTAAATAAAAATTATATAAATTATCATGTTGTTATGTGAAAATGGTGCGCACATACAAGCCCAAGACTGAAAGACGTAGTTTATACGAAGAGAGGATCAAGACCGCCGTATCTGAAATTACTTTGGAGGTATCATCTCTCAGAAAAGCAGCCGAAAAATATGGTATCAAACCTGGAACTCTGCAACATCGTGTTAAAAAGTTTAGAAAAGCTTCTCAAGTATTTATTGTCCAGCAAGAGAAAAATTTTTCAGAATATTTGTTGACTGCAGCAAGATGTATTATGGGTTATCTTGATTTCAGAGATGTTATTTCACACTTACCAAGATCAAACTTTACGAAAGGCACAACTCGAACATCTTCTATAAGTATATACTTTTTAGTTAATTTAAGTGAATACAATGTGCAATAGAAGCGTTCTTAATAATATTACTCAAGCTTACTATTTTTTTAAAGTACTAGAGTTTTTTTATAATTGTTTTTGTTTTGATTAGGTACTGAGTTTTATTTGTTTAATAAAAGGATAGTCTTGGCAATCCTGTTCGGAAGAATAAATAAATTATTAATTGTTAATTTGGTCAAGTTATAAGTACTCTGCAAGACTGATTACAATATTTTCAAGATTGTAAAGTATTATTTCCATGAAAGTGTTATAATTTAACAAATTTCGTACAATCTCCTCTTTGTATTAAAGTGCCCCAAGTGATGTATCTAAGTACCCCGTTGGTGGGGCAGAATGATTCAAAATCCATTTTTTACGAAACACGTACTTATTTTTTCTTTCACATCTTGAACCATTTTTATCCTTGACATTATAATATCTATATATTTAGCCGAACGTTGAGTGGAACATTAATCATAAATGTGACATTTATTCACATATTTGATTTCAAATTTTTATGCATCAATCTACCCCACCTCCCCCTATATATATATATATATATATATATATATATATATTATTATACATATATATACATATATATATATATATATATATATATATATATATATATATATATATATATATATATATATATATATATATTTATATATATATATATATATATATATATATATATATATATATATATATATATATATATATATATATATATATATATATATATATATATATAGGTATGAATAATTTTGTCCCATTACGTATTGGCATCTCTAGCAACTCTCATCACATTAAATGAGCCGAAAATAGGTGTATCAGGGGTTATTTTTGAGGCACAAAAAACTATCAGAATTAAGGTGAATTCAGGCAGAAACTTTCGAGAATATTTGTCTCGCAAAATACTCTCCAAATTGTGTTATAGTATTAAAAAGTTGTACATGGATCAAGCTTTTTGGCGGTATAAACTTTTTTTCTTTAATCGTCGCCATGAGAATGTGAAGATTTTTTGCTTTTTCTAGTTTCGCTCTGCTCCGAAGCTCGCGCAGATTGAGTTAGAGGGTCGAAATTTGGTAACTGGATAGTGTTGAATATTTGGAATTCATTCAACTGTTTATATAGAAATTAAATGTTTTTACATGGGTTTCAAGAGTTGCTCACCTTCATAGGACCTCCGAATTTACTCAGGGGATTGAGAATTTTATGTCAAAAATAACAAATATCAGAAAAAGGTACGACATTAGTGACACAGCTCTGCTGCTCATGAGTTTTTATTTTTCCAGCAGGTTGGTACCTACGATATAAAACGCGCTACAGATTGAAAAATCGTTGATCAGCGTGTTCAAAATTTTCATTAGAATAAAAAAGTATAAATCGAAGCTCTTAGCAAGTATAAATCTGATTTTGTTGAGTATTTCGCGAATTCATTTTCATTGAATTTTTTTTCACATTTGCCTTATGAGGACTGTGAACCCCTCGTTGCGAATACAAAGAAGGCGAGTTAAACTCAGGGAGGTCGAAGCTATTACAATTTACTCTTGATTTCATTTATAGCCAAAAACGTCGTTTTAAATAAAATTATATATTTCCTTCATTCGTTATTTATAGAGTCCGAAAGTCTACGTCATCTGTTCAGTTCATTTGAAAGGATATATATATATATATATATATATATATATATATATATATATATATATATATATATATATATATATATATATATATATATATATATATATATATATATAAATATATATATATATATATATATATATATATATATATATATATATATATATATATATATATATATATATATATATATACAGGGTGTCCTGATAGCCATGGGCCACTATTGCTATCTCGGTAACTATAATATATCTACAAGGTTGGTCAAATTAGATAAAATGTGCAGTTTTTGGAGGAAATTGACAATCTGGTTTCAGATTTTAAAAAAAAATTTTTTTTCGAAAAATTGCTCGAAACTATTTGATCGAATATCTCAAAAAGTATAATTTTTACAAAAAATTAGTCAAGAAAAAAATTCATGCATTTTAGATGTTCTTCAATTAGGTATTTTTTAAGGAAAATTGGTTCGTCTAGTTTTCGAGATATTACCCTCAACTTACTTTTTTTAAATATGGACCTGTATTTTTTATTTAATTTCTTCAAAAACTTTTTTTTCTTATTTTAAAGTATAAAATGTATCACATGTTCATATTTGTTTGCGTTTTAATGATAAAAGGACAAAATTTAAGTTGTATTGACTACCAGTGAAACAATTGCCTATTTTAATAACATAAACAGACTGTTGCAGCGTGTAATGAAATAAACTGTTAACTAAGTTTTTAAACATTCAAACTATTTACCATTCAATTAAATTCAAGTTATGTAATAAACCTCAAAACTTCCTTATTCTTTAAAATTACCTTTGCCAAAATTCAAAGTGGATGATACATACCTAATGAATTTGTTTCATTTTCCCCATTCTCTATCGATACAGTTGTTTCCCGTTCTGAAGGATAATTAGATGATCCGTATTGTAGCAAATTTTGCTCTAGCCTTGTAAAAATTATTCGATTCGGTAAGCGCCATTCGGGGTACGAAATTTAATACTTTCGAAGGGCTCTTTTAGCACTTTGCGATACTTTTGCATAACAAAAAAATAAATCTAATTTTTCCCATTGGAAAACGCTACCATGTTGGTTTAAACTTACTCTGACACGACACATGTTACGGATCATAGGCTTTTATGAGCAATTGTTTCTCTTTGCTCTATGATTAAACCTATGATAAAATAAAAAAAGTGCCAAAAAAATTGAATACTAGTTTTTTACCATTTAAATACAAACGAATATAAACATGTGATACATCATTGAAATTAAAAAAAAATTTTTCTAAAATTTGGAATGAAAATGCAGGTCCGTATTTAAAAAACAAAGTTGAATGTAATATCTTGAAAAATAGACGAACCAAATTTCCTTGAAAAATACCAGCTTGAAGAACTCCTATAATGCAAAAATTTTTTTCCCTACTAATTTCTTGTAAAAATTATACTTTTTGAGATATTCGATCAAATAGTTTTGAGCAATTTTTCGGAATACCCCCGTAGCTCGAGAAAGATTTTTTTTTAAAAAATCTGAAACCAGATTGTCAATTTCCTCCTTAAACTGCACATTTTATCTAATTTGACCAAACTTGTAGGTATTATAGTTACCGAGATAGCAATAGTGGCCCATGGCAATTAGGGCTACCTGTATATATATATATATATAAATATTTATATATATAGATTATTAGATATATATATATTTATATATATATATATATATACCTATATATGTATATATATTATTTAAATATATATATATATTATATATATATATATATATATATATATATATATATATATATATATATATATATATATATATATATATATATATAGATATATATATATATATATATATAATATATATATATATATATATATATATATATATATATATATATATATATATATATATATATATATATATATATATATATATATATATGATATATATATATATATATATATAAATATATATATATATTATATATAATATATATATATATATATATATATATATATATATATATATATATAAATATATACATATATATATATATATATATATATATATATATATATATATATATATATATATATATATATATATATATATATATATATATATATAAATATATATATATATAAGAATATGAAGCCGTTTGTCTGTGAAAATTAAACACACTATAGAAAAATATTATTTATTCAAAACTGTCGTGGTCTGCCAAACTTCACCCTGGCGGAAGTGCTCGGCAGACCACCCTGAAGCGGTGAAATATACTGTCAAATTGGTTTGTCTCAGTCATTCCAGATCATGTATTGACAAGAAAGAATGTATGTAATGAAACATTACCTCTGATTGTCAGTATATAAGCTATAAATCGCGAAAGAGTGAATATTTTTGTTTTATGTTGACTGCGATTTGTTTTAAAAAAACAAAGGTTACTCTTTAGATGTACCTGGCTAACCACTTTAGCACCAAAAATCAAGTATTTCAATGGCGCGTCGGCAAGACATTAGCTTCGATGAAGTTATATATTATGCTGCATAGGTTGATTTTTTTCAGTGAAGGACCTTGTCATGTGCGACTGTTTTTTGTTATAAGGCGCAACAATAAATAAAGGAGATGGTTTGACACGTGAACATATGATGTACAATAGAGCATGAGAAAAATATGCATTTTATAAAGTGAGACAATCAACACTCAAAAATTGGCTTTTTGATTTGTTGATCGTCATGGTTAATGCAAGACGAATCTGAAATTGAATTTGTTTAAACTCAAAGGGCATATCGGATGAGATCATCGGGATCCTCGTAATGGGAACTTTTTTGCCTTTGAATCTTTCTTAGAGTGGCGTCATGTGAATAACATTGATGGTCATTTTTCTTATCACCAAACGCGTTCCATTGCATATGTTTGGTTGGTTTAGATTCCGAATCATGATGAGCCAACCTTTAGTAATAAATTGTGTGGTGGTAAGCCAGGCACATCCAAAGATTAATCTTTATATGCTTTCTTGAATCAGATCGCAGTCAACATAAAACAAACAAAATTCACTCTTTCGCGATTTACAGCTTATGTACTGACAAGCAGCAGTAATTTTTCATTACATACATTCTTTCTTGTCAATCTATGATCTGGAATGATTGAGACAAACTAATTTGACAGTAGTTTTAACCGCTTCAGGGTGGTCTGCCGAGCACTTCCGCCAAGGTGAAGCTTGGCAGACCAAGACAGTTTCAAATAACTGATATTTATCTATATAGTGTTCAAATTTCAGCCTGATGTTTTGTTACGTAGGTGACGTACCAGTTTTCGCCAAATAAATTACGTTCATTAACTATGACCCGCCAGGATGAGCTTAGGCAGACCAACGGTTTAATATTCTTTGGCATATATCCTTTCAAATAAATTAGGAATGAACCGGATGTTTTATGACGTAGACTTTTGGACAGTGGGCTCCCGGACTACTATATGATTATCCTGTAATCTATTGTAATTTTCACCGTTCAGGGTGTTAAAGTTGATAAGGAATTATTTGATACACGAAATAACGTTAGTTTCCTTTACTTTTGCACAGCACCTTTTATTACTCAAACTTATTAATACATACTTCATTAACATAGAACCACCTAATACCTTAACTCACAGAAAAACATAGAACTAAAAATCTTTTTCTATATGCTGAATTGTTACATAACTTCAACACACCGCCCCAATTCTGCAAGTTAAACATTATAAAAAAACTTAAACCTTAAATGCTACTAAGACATTGATATTATTCCAATAGAATTTCTAAATTTATTAAATTTTATAAAACATAAAGCTTTAGTCATCATATCAGCTTGTTGATATTCAGTTGGCAAATATTCTAATTTTATTTTACCTTCGTCAACAAGATTTCTTAGATGTTTCGAACGTTTCGTTTCTAAGGTTTTTGCCACCTTAATAGCTGATTGGTTATCTTCGAATATTACAACATTTTCAACTTCAAATTGTAACATATCAAGTAATAGTTGTTTTAAAAATATACACTCAGTAGCACAACTAGCTAATGAAACATACTCCGCTTCACAACCTGACAATGCAACTACTGATTGTTTTTTGGATTTCCAAAAAATAGTATTATCATTTAATTTGATTAAAAATCCCGTAATACTTTTTCGATCATTTACATTAGACGCAAAATCAGCATCAGCATAACCCTTTATAAAAAATTCTTTATCAGTTTTTGATTTTTTAAACTTCAAATTAAAATTGATTGTGCCCTTTAAGTACCTCAAAACTGATTTCAAATGATTCCAATGCTCTTTTGAAAAATTATTTTGAAACTGACTAAAATAAGTTACAGCAAAACATATGTCAGGTCGTGAGCCAAGCATAATGTACATCAGACTACCTAACATTTCTCTATAGGGCATATTTTCCTTAGTCTTATCTGCAACCAATAAAGTTAATTTATTTTGAATTGGAATATTAGATTCTTTACAATTAATCATATTAAACTGTTTCAATACCTTTTCTATCAACAATTTTTGTGAAATATACAATACTTACTTACTTATATATAATATACTTACTTCTAAACCCAAAAATTTAAATTTACCATTAGTACTTGTAAGATCTTTCATGTAAAAATTATCACAAAGTTTTTGTTTAATACTTCTTATGTCATTTTTGTTATTAGCAAATATTATAATATCATCAACCCAAACTAAAAGATATAAATGATCTTTTATGAAAAGACATGGATCCACATTGGATCTTCTAAAGTTAAATTTAAATAAGAACGTTATTAATTTTTTATACCAACAATATGGGCTTTGTTTCAACCCATATAAAGCCTTTTTGATTAAACAAACATTATTAGGAGGAAAATCAGTAACTCCTTTAGGAGAATATATATATACAATATCTTTCAATTCACTATTAAGAAAAGCTGACTTTACGTCCATCTGATGAATTTCCATATCTTCATCTAATGATAGAGAAAATAACACTCTGAGAGTTATCATCCTGGCCACAGGAGTATACACTTCACTGTTCACTATTTCCTGTTCGAAACCCCTAGCCACTAGTCGAGCTTTCTTCACAGAATGGCCATTTGATTGTTTTTCGGTAAAAACCCATTTTGAACTTATCACCTTTTCATCTCTGGGTATTTCGACATATTCCCATGTATCATTCTCCATCAAACTTTTCAGTTCTTCATTTATTGCGCATTTCCAATCATCATTCATTATAGCCTCTTCATAAGTCATATCTGCACTTGATGTCATTAACGCCGTCAATAAAGATACTTCATAATCTTTCAACTTCTTTGGTAATTTATGAATACGCTTCCCTCTTCCTTCAATTTGTTCTTTTCTTGGTTCCTCCATCCTTTCCTGTATGCCTTCATCAATCTCTTCTCTATTTTCCAACTCACCCTCTGAGTCTGAACACTCATTATTGTGAATTATGGTAGTAGTAGTAGGTTCTTTGCCTAATTCTTCATGAAAGATTATATTTCCTTCAATTATGATTTTTCTTCTTTCTGGATCCCACATACGATAACCATTTGGAGCATATCCAACCATCAACATTTTTCTACTTCTTGCATCCAACTTACTTTTCTGATCTTCCTTCGGTATATGTACATAACCAACACATCCAAAAACTTTAAATTTACTAAAATCATTTTTACAACAATTCCATATTTCAGCAGGCGTTTTGTTATCTTTTAATGCAGATGATGGTAATCTATTTACTATATAAGCAGCAGTTCTGACTGCTTCGCCCCGAAAGGTTTTTGGCATATTCGACTCCATTAACATGCACCTACACATATTCATTAAAGTCCTATTCATTCGTTCGCTAATACCATTTTGTTCAGGTGTTCTAGCTATCGTATAAACAATTTCTATTCCTTCGTTTTTACAATATTCTTTAAATTCTTTAGAAGAATATTCACCTCCTTGATCACACCTAAATTTACTTATTTTATTTTGAAATCTAGCAGACACCAATGCAACATATTCCTTAAATTTTGTAACAACTTCATTTTTATTCTTTATTAGATAAGCATAAACAAAATGTGAGTAGTGATCTATAAACGTAACGTAATATTTATAATTATCATGTGATAGAGGATTAAATGGTCCTGCTACATCTGATGAAATTACTTCTAAAATCCTTTTAGGTTTTTTATCAGTAGGTATATTCCTACTTACAGTTTTTCGAGATTGTTTCCCCTTCAAACAAATTTCACATATTGTTTCTGATGGATACTCTGACGAATGTCCCATTCTTCTATGTAACAGATTTTGGTTTCCATGTTCTTGCTTTGAAATTTGAACACTCTGTTTTTCTTCTTGAATTTTCAGTCTAATTAAATATAAACTACCTTCCAAATTTCCTTGTACCAGCACTTTTCCACTTGAATTCAGCACTTGTACTTCTTTTCCATCAAACACAACTTTTAGACCTAATTGTTGCATCATTTTAACTGACAGCAAATTATATTCAAGATCATCACACTGAAGTACATCCATGATTTTAATTTTCCTGCCTTCCATAGTTTCTGTAAACAAATTACCACTTTTACGAGCAACAATTTGTGATCCCTCTTTTGCAACATTGATTTTAAGATTAACTTCTTTTGTGTTCAAACGATAATTGCCACTATTCTTATTAATAAGATGTCTGGTTGCACCTGAATCAAGGATAAAGTTTATAAATTTTCCATTTTCATTGCTTACATTTACTTTATTCACAACTTCTGGTTCATGATTGCAAGTGTCAAAATTATCAGTGTCGCCAACATCATCATTTACCACAAAAGTTATTTCCTCTTCTTCAGCAATATTCACATTGTTTTCACGTCCTGAGCCTGAATTTCCATTAAACCTGCAATCACTTCTTTTATGTCCGATTTTCCCACACTTATAACACCGAAACTTAAAATCGCCTCTGCTATTTTGATTTCTACGATTGGTATCATTATTCCCTGTACTAGTATTACCACCATTCCTTTGGATACTATTTCCATAATTATTCGATTTCCAGTTAGGTTGACCTCTTCTGTTACTTTTTGATGCAAGCGCAACATTATCACGTCCATTTGAATCTAAATCCACATTACTGCTATTTTGTCTTGCTTCTTCTAAAAGTAACTTATTCTTAACAAATTGAAAATTCATTCCCTTAGGATCTTGACTGTACAATACATCGATTGTAGTAGTTATTGCTTGGTAACTTTCTGGCATTGTTGCTAACAGTTGTGAGATTGCCTCGTCTTCCTGGATTTTACCCCCACTAGCTCTTAATTCTTGTATGATTTTTTCATAATCTGACAGAAAATCGCTAAGTGATCCTCCCTTGTATACCATACCTCTTAGTTTCTTCTGAAGATTGATTTGTACAGACAAACCGGTTTTTGTATAAACACTTTTAATTGTTTCATACATTTCCTTTACTGTCACTTTTTCTTTTATAGTTTCCAATACATTATCTTCCAAGCATTGTACAAAAAGATTCCTTGCCTTCAGATCATCCTTCTTGAAACTTTCTAATCGTGTTACTTCCACAGGAGGGTTCATCATCAATAAGTCTAAGACTCCGTGGTGTTCCAACAAAAGTTTAACCCTGAATTTCCAGTTAGAGAATCCATTTCCGTCAAAAGGTTTAATTTGAGATACATTTCCATTTTTACCAGACATTTTTCCTTCCGTAAATATCGAAAACACTTCCACTTAAAAAGTAACCACGTGTTCACGTGCTTCCACCGAAAATTACTTTCGGAATTATACTATTTCGTTATCACTATCAACTTTCAGGGTACTGGGCCCATACCCTATTGTAATTTTCACCGTTCAGGGTGTTAAAGTTGATAAGGAATTATTTGATACACGAAATAACGTTAGTTTCCTTTACTTTTGAACAGCACCTTTTATTACTCAAACTTATTAATACATACTTCATTAACATAGAACCACCTAATACCTTAACTCACAGAAAAACATAGAACTAAAAATCTTTTTCTATATGCTGAATTGTTACATAACTTCAACATAATCTACCTTTCTCTAATGGGGTAAATCGAACACGATCGATATTCATTTGATTGCAAATTAGACGGGCGTCTGTGAAAATCATGTGATAATAGTCTGCCTGACAATTAGAGAATCCAACAATAAGCTAATCAAGTGAGCTGCCACTCATCTAATTAAGATCGCATATAATATTGGTTCTGATGATGATTAGTTCGAACCCGTATCAAAATCGTGATAATGCTGGGCGATAATTCACCAGTTCTGATTCCTAATTCAAAAGGACATTGATGAGTCTGTATATACTGTGTCTCTTGTATGAATGGACTATAACGCACGTCATAGGTATATAAAAAGAAGGATGAGTACTGCCTAAGATAATATGTTGCGGTTTGCTATAATTCTGAGTAAATAACCTGTATATAAAAGGTGACCCTGATTTGAATATACTTTATGAAGATATAAAAAACTTATCAGATTGATATATTATAATATATAACAATTAATAACCTTTTGAATTCGAGTTTAATTATGATTTTGAGTAAACAATTTGTTAATTTGTCGCGAGTCTTAGATATCTTGAATATAAGTTAATTCAACACA
The DNA here is from genome assembly GCA_030704885.1 of Cynegetis impunctata. NCBI lineage: Eukaryota > Metazoa > Arthropoda > Insecta > Coleoptera > Coccinellidae > Cynegetis > Cynegetis impunctata. The sequence goes on along the minus strand of JARQZK010002325.1, from coordinate 75,612 downwards.
AATGATCTAAATAAAGTTGCAATTCAAGAAAATTGTTCTTTGATTCCAAAATCTCATTGTAGTCCTGACCGTTTCTATACTAGCGATCACTGCCTTTTGAACACACGCCTTTTCGAATAATCTAGATCAAAATTACCATACTATGTCATATCTTTTTATAGATTAGTTAGAAATTAATCAAATTATTCCATGAGTGTATGCAGCCAGAAGTCGCTCCCAGAGAGATGAGCATGGTTGTTGGAGAGGAAGGTTGCTAAGAAATATTTCTATTTTTTAACTTATACCATAACTGTTCTGATTTTTGGCATCATTTTCACTTAAAAAATATTCAATATCAAAGCTACGCGGACGCCAGCAGTGAAACCAATTCTACAGAATACCTGAAGTAGTCTCAAGGAAATCAAGGACAAATTTCATTTCCCTTTGATACGTAATAATTTTTCTGTTCGGATTTTCAAGAGGAAATTGAAAAAATTTATTTTTGATAATGATATTTAGCTTCTGGTTAAACCTGTTTTTGTTTTTTATTTTTCTTTAGATTTATATATAATTTTTTGTTAGTGACAGTTCTTGTTCTCACAGTGTATTTTAGTAATTGAGTATTATAATAATATAATTATAATCATAATTATTTATAACTGAACTGTTTCTGATGCAATGACCACTATATTTGAATGGTTATTTGGTGGAGTGGAAGAATGGCTTGCCAAACTCCTGCCATTTGTGTGATTGAAATATTATTATGCAATAAATATTATTATTATTTCCTATTAAAATACTAATGAAACAAGAGTAACTAAACATATATTTGAAAGACTTTTTTTGCTACTATTACATTTATTGATGAAGTGCTGAGTACTGTCCAAAAAATTACAGTGTGAATCTTTGCAATCTTTTGATAAAACAAAATTTATAAAGATACATGGTGTTTGTTCTATTACACCATATATTTCCTTTTCAAATTATCGCATCCAGAAGCAATTTTGTGATGTAAAAGATGTTTTTATATTTGCCATAGTATATTATAACAGAATATATTTGAATAAATATATAGTACACTGCCGCTTTTTCGTTAGATAAAAACTATTGTTGTTTTCTACTTTTAGTGAATTGAAATTTTTTGTTGTTATAGAATTACCCAGTTATATCATCTTTAATTTCAATTTAATAAAAATCCCAATAAATATACAGAATTAACTTGAAATTGGAGCGTAAAACTGAAGGTAGGTCCCTTGAGTTAAAAAACTTGAAATTGTTTCTTAAGTTTTTCTCCAAAATTTGTACATTGGAAGAAAAAACATTAAAAAATCAGTTTACCCTAACATTATAAAATATTGTGATGTTCATTTCAATTTCGGAAGGCCTAACAATTTCTTTAAGAATTACTCACTGATATTTCCGGAATAACTGCACGGGCAAAAAGTAAGAAACATTTGCCGCATCATAAAATGTCCCTTGATAACCAGAATACGCATACCAATCATATTTGAAATAAATGTTTAAGGTGGTGTTTAAGTCTACAAAATAAAATGTATTCTTAAAACTCCAAGACCCTGTATATCTGTACCTTCATCAGCTACATGTTCTAACCACCTGAAGTTGGTAACTTACCGTACGCAGTCTTTAAGGATGTACTTATACTTGATACAATTTTGAATTTTCGACAATAGATAGATACATTTTTAAAATATAAAAATTATATCCACCTAAACAAGCGTTCTTCATTCAAACCTATTCAAAAATGTGATGAATTAAATAATGCAGTGGCATTTTTGAAGTTTGGCAGTGCAATGTAGAACGCAAAAAATCCTTTTCAGAAAATGTTCATTTACTCCGACTGATTGACGATGTAAAAAATAGATATCCTCTGCATGTTGTACATGAATGTGTTTCAAATATTACTAATCAGATTTATTTAGACTAACTCTCCTATTGTGAAAATTTGAATAAAATTGAATGAGTCATGAAATAACTAAAGTTTTCATATTGTAAAAAATAAGGTAGATTCAATGAGTTCTAAATGTACTCAAATGTTTCTACTGACAAGAACAATGAATAAATTGAGATATCAACTTTCAAAGTGACACCATAAATCCGACAACCCCGCAAAGTGCCTCCTAATTGTGCCCAGTATTAATAATAAATTATATAATATAAAGGTGCCACATTGAAATGCATCATTTGGGTGACATAACCACCAGAGAAAAATCCGAAAATACTTGCTGCTTCGATAATTGCTCCGTGAATATGTCTTGCTTCCTACGATAATTTAATGTGACCTGATGTAAACAGACGGCTGCAGCAGATGTCTTCTGGGATTGTTCAATGATAGGACTTCGGTCTATATATAATAATAATATAATAGTTGCAAATAAAGGATAGCGGAGAATAAAAAGATGTTCGGCAAATCATCCCTTCTCAAATGTAAAACACTGATGATATCTAATAATATAATCGAATAAATGATGGACTTTCATCTTCTAATTTCGTCAAAACCCATAGGTAATGTGAAAATAGGTGTTAGGATTTGCAAAATATCGAATTCATTATGATGGTATGGTAATGTTGAATAATAATCCTAGTTAGCTGTTCATGAAAATTGACCAAACTATTAACTACACACGACAAACGAAGGCAATCAATTTGATGTACAATTGATATCATTGAAAGGAGTTTCTAGGCAATTTTATTCAGTTCTATAATAATATATATATATATATATATATATATATATATATATATATATATATATATATATATCTATATATATATATATATATATATATATATACAAGTAGAGCAGAATTATCGGTATAATTTCTTTGTTGTTGTATATATATATATATATATATATATATAATATATATATATAATATTATATATATATATATATATATATATGTATATATATATATATATATATATATATATATATATATATATATATATATATATGTATATATATATTATATATATATATATATATATATATATATAATATATATAATATATTATATATATATATATATATATATATATATCTATATATATATATATATATATATATATATATATATATATATACAGGGTGAGTCAAGCTGAACGCCTCGGACTCTCGTGGCCAAATGGTATTTTTTTACGGTAAACGGTCTATGGAAGTATATGCACGTCGATCTGAACTACAATTTAAAAATAATGACTTTCATACAGGGTGTTTCAAAAGAGCGTGACACATCAAAGTTATATATTTTTTAATCGAACACCCTGTATTTTCTTGCATTTTTGAATTACTTGAGAAAAAATAAGCTAACTTTGCAAAAGTGTCCCTATCCCTAGCTCTCTCTATTTATGAGATATTCAACTTTTTCTCAAAATGTAAGGCGGTCGAAAAAATTCAATATCATTTGAATTAGCCAAAGCAGGTGTACGAAATTTAGAAAACCCACTCAAATCAATTTCAGCTACTTACTGTAGCATGAGTGAAGAACCAATAGTATACAGTGTGTTTCATACTATCAGGAACACTTACCGTATATTTGAACGTCAATAACTTTGTTATTTCAAATGGAACACCCTATATCTTTCCACTTGACATGATGCACCTTTTTATTTCCTTTTGAACCATATAATACATCCCTATACCTAAATGTGATGTTTCAGAAATTATCGAAGCCTTTTCGAAATCCTATGAATTTTTTGAATTAACATTATTTCATCTAGTAGTCTGATGCCATATACTTGAGTAATACATTAAACCCTGTTGAGTTGTTGTTCTAAGTAGGCTCCTGTCAAATAGCAATATTCTGTCATAAGTTTGTGCTGAATTCGTCCTGCTGAGAAGTAAAATGAAAAGTTTCACACTTGAACAAAGAATTAACATGGTTTTAACCATTGGAGAGTGTTATGAAAATTGCTTATTAGCGTCGAGGGTTTATGCACAGAAGTACCCAGATAAAGAGCATCCTGACAAAAATGTATTTCAGAGATTATTAGACAGATTTCGAAGAACAGGTAGTATCGATAACAATGTTCGAGAGATATCGAAACCAGTTACTGGTAATGAGGAACACAATTTCGAAGTTTTGCAATCTGTGATTGAAGATCCCAATACTAGTACTAGAGCCATTGCTAATGCAACAGGTATAACTCAATCGAGTGTAAGCAGAATTATTAGAAAACATAAATATCATCCATATCACATTCAGCTGCATCAACAGCTGTATGGAAGGGACTTTGAACGTAGGCTAGATTTCTGTTTATGGTATCTTGAACGAGTTGGCAAAGAGATGAACTTTTTTGAACATATTTTATTCACAGATGAATAAACCTTTCATAACAATGGTCTGATTAATCGACATAACTTTCATTATTATGACACCGAAAACAAACATTTACTTCGAACCGTCGATCGCCAGAAGCGGTGGAGTGTTAACTCATTCGGTGGATTCATAGGAGACACCATAATTGGTCCTTATTTCTTTGACGGGCATCTGAATGGAAGGAAATTTTTAAGATTCATGAAAACAGAATTTTGGAATCTTCTGGAAAATATTCCTTTGAATGTGAGACAGATGATGTGGCTACAATTAGATGGTGCTCCGGCACATTTCAATCGTGTTGTTAGGAATTATCTGGACAGAAAATTTACAGATAAATGGATTGGGAGAGGTGGTCCTTATAACTGGCCAGCGAGATCGCCCGATCTCACACCCTTGGATTTTTTTTATGGGGATATATAAAGGATATTGTATACAGTACACCACCCACTACTCCTGATGATATGAAAGAAAGAATTAGAAATGCCTTCCAAACCGTAACTCCAAATATGTTAAAAAATATCAGAAACTCATTCGAAAAAAGAATTAGATGCTGCATTGAAGTAGATGGTGGTCATGTCGAACATTTATTATAATTTTTTTAATTTAACCTTAAACTTTAATCTTCAAGTAATGTTTCATTTTCAATAAAAACCAGTTAACCTAAAAATAGTAGATACAGTTGGATTGATACAACAATGCTGCAAAGAAAATCAACAGTTAAGAGTGTTCAAATTCAATTTACTATTAATATTGAAGATTTATTCTTCAGTATTCCACATCTGTCGGTTGATGAAGGTTAGTTGAAAACCTCATCGTTAAGGCTTTGTTTACTCCAGAAGCTAAAACTTTTAATGTATTACTCAAGTATATGACATCAGACTACTAGATGAAATAATGTTAATTCAAAAAATTCATAGGATTTCGAAAAGGCTTCGATAATTTCTGAAACATCACATTTAGGTATTAGAATATATTATATGGTTCAAAAGGAAATAAAAAGGTGCATCATGTCAAGTGGAAAAATATAGGGTGTTCCATTTGAAATAACAAAGTTATTGACGTTCAAATATACGGTAAGTGTTCCTGATAGTGTGAAACACACTGTATACTATTGGTTCTTCACTCATGCTACAGTAAGTAGCTGAAATTGATTTGAGTGGGTTTTCTAAATTTCGTACACCTGCTTTGGCTAATTCAAATGATATTGAATTTTTATCACCGCCTTACATTTTGAGAAAAAGTTGAATATCTCATAAATAGAGAGAGCTAGGGATAGGGACACTTTAGCAAAGTTAGCTTATTTTTTCTCAAGTAATTCAAAAATGCAAGAAAATACAGTGTGTTACATTGAAACACCCTGTATGAAAGTCATTATTTTTAAATTGTAGTTCAGATCGACGTGCATATACTTCCATAGACCGTTTACCGAAAAAAAATACCATTTGGCCACGAGAGTCCGAGGCGTTCAGCTTGACTCACCCTGTATATATATATATATATATATATATATATATATATATATATATATATATATATATATATATATATATATATATATATATATATATATATATATATATATATATATATATATATATTCATATATATATATATATAAATATATATTTATATATCGCACCCTCAATAATATAAGGGCTCAAGTCAAAATTTTTGTAAAGTGTGATTTTAAATGATACGTGCACAAGATGGAATCATCTACCGGTTAGCACTGACAGAGCGAGCAATATGTCAATCATGTCTCGGTCACTGTTTTTGTGGCTCTCTCACACTCCTCCCCTCGCGTCTACCGTTCTTACGGCTACAAGGTCGCAATCAGTAACGTGCCATACTTGTCGAAGGCAGATCGTTCAAGCTTTGTGCAATTCGTATTTGTGCCCTTCTATGAGAAAAAAACAGGAGAGTTCTGTTCTGAACATTTTGTGTTATATGGAATAATTTGTAGTTGCACCGTTATATTATACAAAATGTTGTAAATTGTTGGGTGTAATTCATAATAGATCTCTATATTGCGGAAAAGAAACGATGTTAAAAGGAATTATATCTTATTGGTTCCTTATAGTATATAAATTGTTTTATGTTAAATCTATTATTAGACCCTTAATCACATGAAATATCCAAAAAAAATTGAAATTAATTCAAATTCAATTCTATTTTCATGGCTATTTATAGTGTGGTTATCAGTGAACAAATCAGCAGAATTTCACATTTATAACACAAATAATAAGCATTTTATACGAAAAATAAGCTGAAATGTAGGAAACCTGAATCTTTAAACGCGATTTCCCACAAAACTTCTATTTCGTATTATGCCCTTGTATCACTAAGGGTGCGATATATATATATATATATATATATATATATATATATATATATATATATATATATATATATATATATATATATATATATAGTAGGTGCACAAATATTTATACAAATGTATAAAATTTCGAATCAACTACCCGTTACTGGACTCTACTTCGACCATAATAATTCAAAACATAACGTACCTACCTCTAAAGATAGATTTTGTAGTTATACTAGGAAATATTTCATTAAAAAAATATTATTTGAAAACCAATAGGTACTGAAAACTAGCCATGATATCCATGAATCAAATTTCATATATGTCAACTGATTCAACCACGTAACAATTTTCTACTCAATATTATCTTGCGTACAGAAAGGATCTGAAAGCAAATTTACATCAAAACTCACGTTCTATCGTCAATTTTATCATCCTCTCCTTTATAGTGCCCGTATTCGGTTGGACGGCTTTGCAAATGTAGAGCTTTGAGTCCTTTCTATTGGCTTTATGTATGAGCAGACCGTCGCCTATTATTTCTACCCTAGGATCTGGAAAAAAAAACCATTCCAATTAAATAAGTTCCTATTTAAGAGCTTTCAGAACAGTTTCAGAGGGTCGTTGAAATTAATCTGTGAATTGCATGTTGCATAGTTATTTAACTTAAAACGAACGTAAAAAATTATTGTACCGCAGTAAGTGATGTACATATACACACGACAAACGAAGGCAATCAATTTGATGTACAATTGATATCATTGAAAGGAGTTTCTAGGCAATTTAATTCAGTTCTATAATAATATATGTATATATATATATATATATATACATATATATATATATATATATAAATATATATATATATATATATATATATATTATATATATATATATATATATATATATATATATATATATATATTATATATATAATTAAGTGAAACTAGGACTTTTATTTGAAACTAATCGAACAAACCTCCTAGCGGAGCTGGTTATGAGAGTTCACGAAGCATCGAAATATCTACAGACGGTAATTAAAGAAATGTTCATTTGTTTATCACAATCGATGGATATTGATAGACAGACTGTTTCGCGCTTATTGGGGCTCATGAGTGTCATCCATCCATCGAAAGTGATAACCAACCCAACATTTCAAACGGTGTTATATTTTCCTTCTAGCAACACAATGGCATATAAATATGACACAGCGCCACCAGTCGGAAACAATTGTACCACATCTTTCAGACAGACGAAACATTTCGGCAAAGAGAACTCGTACGTCCTGACACCCAAATGTAGCTACTATATCTGCTAGTGTAATTCAACATTTACACATCGCAAGTAGCAATGGCTCCGAATTTTATTTCGGAGTATACATTTTGTTTCCTCCATCTTGAATTCTAGAAGAGCTTTTGATATATGTTTAAATATAATATTTTGCCTCCATATTATTAGGAAGTGGAAACATTTGAAAAATGTTCAATCACAATATATCATATATAAGTACTACATAAAGTGAGCAAGGAAAATTCTTCAATAATTTAGAAGTAACCAAACAAGTTTTCAAGGGATCATTTATAGGAACTACTTCTTGAATCTAAGAGGAGAAAAAGAATGAAATACATGTAGACTACATGTGTATATTCAGACTGAAGAATCATCGATACATAAACCTTCCATTTTTTAATAAAGGCAGGAAATATATACTGAAAATATTCTTTTGAATTCAAACTAAAATTATATTTTGCTTGATTTTATGAACATTTCTGTGAATTCTGACCAGGAGTCAACCCAATATCATACTGCTTCCTGTGTCCATTTCAATCAGGGTGATAATTTAGTAGAAACAATTTTCCTATATATTTTAAGTGGGCTAGTTTATAATGACGATGCAATAAAGTCCACTAGATAATCAATCTAAGGCTATAAAAATTGAGTTGTTTTATGTACCTAATTGTTGATTTTCTCTATAAATCTTGGCTATTATAGAAGCTTAATTGAAAAAGTCGCCTCGATTAAATCTACTCAAAAGTGAATGATGACACGGAATTTCAATCTGCTATTGAATCAAAAACAGATAAATTTTCAAAATCGGGTGTCTAAATGTTCACTCGGTGTTTATCCATTTCGATACTATCATTTTTCTGATTAAATAGGCCAGTTATTGCTAAATAAATAGGAGGGAATATATATATATATATATATATATATATATATATATATATATATATATATATATATATATATATATATATATATATATATATATATATATCTATATATTATAATTTATATATTATTATATATATATATATATATATTATATATATATATATATATATATATATATATATATATATATTTATATGCATATATATCTATATATATATATATATATATATATATATATATATATATATATATATATATATATATAATGTTTTTATTCATGTATTGATGGATTCAGAAGATAATTTGATATTTTGCCCTATTAAAACCAATCAGGTTAAAGGATGAAAAGATTTTGCTTCTGAAACTTCTGCACTTTTAGACCGAAATACAACTTGTTCAGTCTATTTCTATCAGTTGTCATTGCTAGTTTCTTCTTACTTCCAAATTCGAAAAAAACCGCATCATATGAGAAGGAATGTGTGCAATATGACAATTCAATCGCATAAATGTGATGAAAAGCTATCGATCCAATTAACATGACCTGTAACGGTGTTTGTACTGCATTGCTCATTAAAATAATAGAAAACAATACAGTGAATGAGGAATTTCTTCTTTCATATCATATGATATGAAAGAAGAAATAATATAGATTGGGAAAGATTAGTGTCAAGACGGAAAAAATTTTTATTTTAATAATTGTTAAATGTTTCTTGTTAGATGGAATAGTACATTTGAAAAATTCAATCTCGCAACCCTGATGATGCAATAAAGAATTGCGAAAGCTCGGTTCAGAAAAAAGAGTTTTTCTTTACTCCTAATTGAGTCGATATACCCTTAAACTAGATCCATATAATAACTAGACTCTGACTTCAAAATAGTATATATATATATATATATATATATATATATATATATTATATATATATATATATATAAATATATATATATATATATATATATATATATAGGTACATAAATATATAAATTGTCACGTTTACATCTCGTGCTCGTTTATACATTGCCTATACTTGGGTTATCTATGCTAAACTGGGGGTATTATTATATAAGATTGAATACAAAACATGTTGTCATGTTATCGTCGGGGTCTGCATTAAGTGGGGCGTTCCTTAAGCTAAATGGGAATAAATTAAATATACTACATTGTTAATACTATATTATTTGGTGAATCTACAATAATGTTAAGATTAATGTATCTAACGTAACCATTCTTGAACGGGATCTAATCTGAATTTGAATATGTGTATACGTGTTTTAATGAAGTGAGTGTCCGGTATCTCCGAGAAAAATTAAGCTAGTCCTTGAAAAAGGCTCCACGAAGCCGAAACGTTGGAAGAAATTAAATGATTATATAGAAAAAAAAAAAAGTGACATCTACTTTATCTGAGCCACATCCCCAAAAAAGATTTCAAAAATTATCACACATATATTCTGGCTTAAGAATAAATATTTTAATATATATATATATATATATATATATATATATATATATATATATATATATATATATATATATATATATATATATATATATATATATATATATATATTTTTTTCTAGTTGTACATCATTAATCTTGAAGAATCTTTTGATATAGGGCTATTAATACAGTATTAATTGTCGAGAAGCTCTGTTTTCCCATCGTGAGATTTTGGCAACTCTTTAATTTGAAAATACCATTTTACTGAATAAATATGAATAACTACACTAAGCCAAGAAATTAGCACACAATACAAAAATGGGAATTTCTTCGTTGGCGACAATCACATAATTATTATATAGGCGCATGTTTTCTTCTGATTATTTCATGTGTATGTCATCCAATTGGATATCTGAATCGTTCAATGTGACTCAGGCTTAATATATCCAAAGGAGTGGTTCTTAACCGGTGGTCCGCGGACCACTGGTGGTCCGTGGAAGCACCCGAGGTAGTCCAAGAAGAAATCTTAAAAATATTGAATAAGTTATATAATTGAAGTCACAATCGGTCATTTCAGCCTCTTCACTCTGCTCATCTTTTTAATATATGCAGTCCTTATTATGCACTGCAATGTGATGAATTTGATGACGTTTCAAAATGCTGTCAATTACTTATCTTTGCTAGGAACGACGCAGGGTGTTGATGTTATGGATGAAATAAGTCTATATTTTGAGGAATATCGTCTTCTGTGGCAAAAGCTTGCGGTTACAGATGAAGCTCCTGCTATGCTTGGTTTTCGCTGTGGTCTTGCAGCATTGATAAAAGCGAAAAATATGTCTGCAATATCAACATATTGCGTTATTCGTCGTCAAGCTTTGGCTACCAAACCTTTCTCAGAATGCTTGGCTATTCCTTTTAAAATAGCTATAAAAGCTGTTTACTTCATCAAAAGCAGTACACTGAATATTTGTCCTCTCAAACAATTATGCTTTGATATGATACTTCCAAAGGAAATATGCTTTAAGGGTTTTATGTTTTTCAGAAAAGCGAGTATTAGGTAACGTATTTTTATAATTTCTTTTCAAAATGTATGCTATGTTATCGCCAATTTTTAGAGTTTTCTGTTGAATAGTTGATCTCTTGCAGCAATTTGCGTAAGATGGTGGTTCTTTTTTTCATCAGGTAGTCTCGTGCATGACCAGTATCGTTTAGTCGATTTTTTGGCTCTTCCTTAGATAAATGAATTCAACCTTCAACTCCAAGAGTCAGGAAATTTAATGTTTCACGGCATTGACAATATATTTGCATATGACGGTAAAATCAATGCGTTTATTGCTAAAATCGAGTTATGGATCAAGAAGATCAAAAGTAACAACTTTTTTGCGTTTGATATTGGTATGAAATAATTGAGGAACACAATGCCAAGAAAAAAGAAGAGTTACAAACATGATAGTTATATTCGTTATATACAATCATTATATTCCGACTCTTTCGATAATGAAAAACAAGCACCGAAATCTTGCCGACATGTGTTCGGATTTCAGTATTCAAGCAAGGCTCCAAAAGTTAGTTAAGACGATTGTGCAAGATGGCGCCGACGAAAGACGGCCCGTTAAATCGAGAAAAGATAAATAACAAAATTATGTGGCAACACTGTGAAAAGTTAGTAGTTTCTTTCGTAGAGTGCAACAACAATGTTCAGAAGCCTTCAACCCGTCTTGTTTGGAACAGTCAGTCGGTATCCTAAAGAAGACCTGCAAGCATGTTGCGGAAGAAAAGCAACAGTTAGAGGATTTATCGCCGAGAACGATAACATCGGCGAACGCTGAAGAAATCATGAAGGATGTTGAAATTGCCTACTTGAAGAGATTAGTAGCTGAGTTACAAGAGAAAAACAAAATTTTTGGGAAAAATAACAGCCTCTGGAGAGAAAAGGCAAGTTTCCTAGAAATGCTATCCAAAGAAAAAAGGTATAAAACCGTAAACAAACCGTACCTACAAGCCCTCTTCCCTCCGTGGATAATTTGCAAATTCCATCGATAGTATCGCCTTCTTAACAAGATGCCGCTACTGGCGAGGATAGAACATCTGACCTACCACGCACTGAAGGAGAAGAGAGTACACTTGAACTATCGGTTATGGCAGGTGGAAATGACAATTTAAACAATTGGATTGAGGTTAGGCGTAATAGAAACATAAACAAACCAACAAAACAATCTCGTCCCAAGGCAATTCAAGGTTCAAACGACGAAGTTTCCACACTTAAAACTGCACATAGGATGGCTTCCTTGTTTGTTTCAGGCTTTGCTGCAGAAACAGATAGTGCAGATATCACCACATATTTGAAAAACAGGAACCTGGATGAGGGATGCAATTGTGAAAAGATGAAAACTCTAAAATCAAGACAACCCAGTTCTTTCAGGTTGGTAGTTTCCTTTATCGCTCGAGATAACTTCATGTGTCCAGAGCTATGGCCGAGAGGAGTTTCAGTAAACCATTTTCTGAATCTACAGTGCCATCCAAAGGTCACTTCCCAACAAGGAAATAAACCAAACATAGCTGCAAACCACCGACAAGTAAAAGTATTGAGGGTTCTACATGCTAATGTTCGATCACTAAGAAATGAAAGAGAAGAAGTTGAAGCTTTTCTTGTTGACAAGGATATCAAAATAGTATGCCTAACTGAACACTTGCTCTCGAAAGGTGAGATGGAAGCTCTTCAAGTTGAGGGCTATAAACTGGAAAGCTGCTCCACTAGAACACAGGGTATAGGAGCAGGGGATGCAATTTTTGTAACAAGGGACTGTAAACCAAATAGTTTAGATTTTCTCAGTGGTTTCAATGATGAAAAATGTTTTGAATTGTGTAGTATTTCTATAAATAGCTTGAACCTATATGTTTTAACTGTTTAAAGACCGCCACAGGGAAATTTTGACACCTTTCTAAACCAGTTTGAGGGTGTTCTCCACAGAATCAGCTTTAATAAAAGGATTATTGTAGCTGGGGATTTTAATGTCCACTTTGGCACAAATCAGGGCGAGGCTCTCAAGCTATGCGATATAATGCAGAGTTTCGGACTATATCAAAAAATATATAAAGCTACTAGGGAAGATAGATGCCTGGATAATATCTCTGTTAATTTTGATACGGATCCTCAATAAGGAATGGTTGTGGATCCCGGTATATCGCATCATTTAGGCCAGTTGCTTGGATTTGCACTTGCAGAGCGGAGTATATATGCCAGACCAAAAAAGTATGTAGACCTATAACACAGGCAGGTTTGTTTAGGATCTATGAGTATTTGGCGGGGAGTGAGTGGGACTTTGCAAGTGAGGATGATGTGGGTCTTGATGTCAAATATGATTGTTTTATGCAGCTCATTAGGGATGCATATATTTCCTGAGAAAATATATACGGTGAGGCCAGACAAGGGTGGTCGGATTAGTAGGTTTAACGATGCCCTACGGGCTATGAGGGAGCACTTGAATTTGCTGAGAGACGTAAGTAGACAGTCCATACAACCAGGATATTCATTTGAATATAAAACTCAAATAACCCAACAAGGTGTATGTGGCAAATTATAAATCAACAACGGGGCACTATGAAAAAAGACCAAAAAGCATGTGAGACTACACCAGATGAGTTTAACATCTACTTTTCGAACATTGCTCAAGATTTGATCAAAAAAATTCCTGCGACTCATGTGAATCCTGTGGAGCATTTAAGTGACGTCCTTCACTCGGGTGTTTCGTTCTCTTTTCGTGGATCAACATACAATGAAATTAATTAAGAGCCTGCATAATAAAAATAGTTATGATATATTCGGTTTGAATATTAGCCTCCTTAGACCCAAGGTCTTTTTTTTCTGTAAAAAAATAAGGTATCTTATATGATACGTTGGGTCTAGAGGCATACAAAAACAACAGATCTTTGAAAACATTTTATTGATGAAAAAGCGCGAAACAATTTCTGTCAACGGTAGAACAAAGATAAATAGTGCATGCGTTACATCTGGCAAACGTTAATTTACCATATTTTGGAAATCGACATTTTGATCTTGTTTTTGTTCTTGCTTCGTAAATACTGGTAGGTGGATGTTACCAACGGTCCTGAATCTTCTATCTGGAACAGGTTGTACCTTCCTTTGTTTCAGAGGTGGTGTCTCTTCTTCTTCTTCACATTCACTTTGTTACGAATTTCCTTCACTTTGTTCAGAAGGTTCATCCTCCTCATCCTAATCATCGTCCGAAGAAAGATCATAGAGGTCCTACTAATCGAGGTCTAAGTTGAGAGCAATCTCTTCGAGCCTGAACTCGGTCAAAGGCCCTAAAAAAATAATATTTCAAATAAAAAGTAAACTATATTCGGTTCCTCGTGAAAGTCCCCAAAATCAGATTTTCACATTGAAATTAAATTTTGTAGTCAGTGAGACCCCAGGTATCACCTATGATACGTTAACCGAATCCCCCATTGCGAATTATTTGTAATATTGAAAACAGAACCTATATTTTCCATATGTTCTGTAGTACACATTCAACAAATATATATAAATAAAACACCAAAAAAATAATTACTTACTTTTATTTCGCGGTAGAGGCATCATCTTAGCACGTGCACTTGTAAACATAAACAATCGACTGACCTTTCTTGCCGCCGTACGCAACCAACATCGCATCAAAAAATGAGGCGCATATTTAGCAGGGTATTCTATATGATATCATCAAGTACATTCGGCTAAATGGAGCTGGAGGCCGAGAATAAAATATAAACCTGAGGTATCATATATGATACCTGGGGTCTGAGGAGGTTAACTTGATGAAAACAGTAAAGGACATTATCATTTATCCCTAAACAGAACTAATTAATGTATGTTTTAAGGAAAATATTTTTCCAACTCCATTGAAGAGGGCTCTTGTGTCCCCTATATTTAAAAAAAACGACACTGCACTGCCCGAAAATTATAGGCCAATTTCTCTTTTGCCAATTATATCAAAGGTTTTCGAGAAGGTTATGTTGTCTAGAATAGTTCATTACTTTGAAAAAAATAAATACTTTACTGACTCTCAGTTTGGGTTCCGTAAGGGTAAGGGCACCACATTAGGTATTATGGACATCGTAGGGTATATTCTTCGGTCGTTTAACGACCAACAATTTAGTGCTGCGCTGTTCTGTGACCTGAGCAAGGCCTTTGACTGCGTACCACATGATATCATCCCACAGAAATTGCGAGTTTATCATTTTTGTCAAGACAGTATAATGCTCTTAAATTCATATCTTTCGGACAGAAGTCAGGTTGTGAGGGTTGGCGGCGTGTCGTCTGCGGAGAGTAAAGTGACTATTGGAGTGCCTCAAGGATCAGTTTTGGGACCCATACTTCTTCTAATATATATAAATGATCTACCTTTGAGGGATGATGGTACAAAGTACACGCTCTTTGCTGATGATACGACGACGTCGTTAGCCACGCAGTCACTTGAGGGAGCGATGAATGGTCTGGTGATGATGCAGAGGAGGGTTGAAGCTTGGTTTAACACCAACATGCTGCTTCTTAATAAAAATAAAACAAATAAGATCATTTTTTCAATGAGGGATACTGCCACTGTCAATGAAAATATTACCCAAGTTAAATTCTTGGGCGTTCACCTAGATCCTAAGTTAACGTGGGAGGCTCACATTACAACAGTAGCCAAAAAATTGCGAAGTTGTCTGTTTGCGATGCGTAGACTTGCTGATGTGTTTCGGAGAGTGTTTCAAGGACTGCTTATTTTGGAATTTTCCATTCTGCTGCAGTGTATGCTGTCCTTGCATGGGGACATGCAGCCCAGGCTCGAAGAATCTTTGCTTTGCAAAGAAAGGCAATAAGAATCGTTCCTGGACTGGGGTATAGAGATTATTGCAGGCGAGAATTCAGGCGTCTAAAAATATTAACATTTCCATGTATCTACATAATGGAGAATGTCATGTATGTAGGAAGATATGGGGATCTGTATCGAACTCACAGGGATGTGCATGACTATAACACGCGACATCGGGACGATTTCGTCCAGGATGGCCCTGGGTACCTGGCTGCAAAGTTTTACGATGTGTTGTCCTTGGAGGTGCGGAGTCTACCACTAGTGAAATTCAAAAACAGGGTGAAGGACATGCTACGGTGGAATGCTCTTTACTCTTTTGAGGATTTTTTAAATTGTAGTATAGATGTTTTGACTAAAAATAAAAATTATAATGATGATGCTGATTTGTTGAATGTAATTTAATTCACCTTTTGGGCAGTTATTGCCATATGTGTTATAGATGCTATGTGCTTTTATCTTAGGACTTTAAGTTGGTCTGTTGTTTTTTTTTCGTACTGTACTTATTGTATTATTACTATATTTTTTTTGTTTGATGTGTGTAAGTGCAAATTGTATGATAACATGAATGAAGTATCTATCTGTTTATCTATCTATAAGACTATGCAGTAACAAAACGCTCATTGAAAAACAAAATTATCTCTTTAACATAAAACTTACTTTAAAAAAAATGAAATAGAATATTATCGTTTATAAATAGATGAAAATAACGGTTTATTTAATCGACTTTTTGAAGGTAATATTACTTTCAAAAAGTTGGTGGTCCGTGAAAAGACAGAAATGTTGTTAAATGGTCCCTCATTATGAAAAGGTTAAGAACCACTGATCCAAAGAGTAGTTTCACAAAAAAAGTATGGTTCTACACTAGGATCGGTGAAAAGTTCAGTGTGACCCATACAAGCGTTTCGAGGATGTAGCAAAGATACAAAGGGACTGGCATACATTTAAATTATTCAGAGGAAATAAAACAAGTTTTTCGGCTGTCCAAAGATGTTGACAAGACATTCAATTTTCAACTTATATCGGTAACACAAGGAAAAAACTGACACAAATTTTTCCAAATTATAATCAAATCAAATCAAATATCCTTTATTGCCTTAAAATTATACATTTCATAGACAAAGGAAAAAAATAGTAACTAAATAATGTGAAACATACAAATAAACACACATCAATCAAAAAATATACAGAATAAATAATATAATACCTAGAAACAAAAAACACATCACATTTCCATAAAAAATACATACAAACTTCACAATAAATCCTCCTCAATCCAAGCTGATACCTGTGTTATTCAATTTGGTCATATCGATCAATCAATGCTCAGAAAAGTAGTCCTCTTGTAGAGTTATAAGGTATATCAAGAAAATAAGATTTTGTTTGTTTTCGAAAATTTGTCAAGGAAGTTATAGATTTTAATTCCTCTGGAAGGTGACTTTTAAATTTTCTTAGCATTGTGAATGATGGACTTTTTTGTCAATTCAGAGGAAGGAATTCATGCCAAGGGTATGGCATGAAAATACTTATGAATCAAGCACACACATTCAAGTGAATATAAAGAAGGGAGCGTCAAAATTCCATTTTTCTTGAAGTGAGGTTTGCAATGAGCCCTATTTTTCAGTACAAACATGTAACGAATTGCTCTCTTCTGCAATTTGATAATATCAGTATATTATAGCCTACGAATAATTTTTCAGCACAATATATAACGAATGATAAATCAGAAACGGATTAATTCTCAAAATCGTGTGTCTAAATAATCACTCGGTGATTGTAACAAAATTTATATCGGTAGAACATATGGACACTTTGAAAAAATAATCGAAGAACATAAACGCTCTTTTGAAAACAATATGAGAAATTTTAATTATTCCAATCATTCATTTATAACAGATTTGCATATATCTGTATATAACTTTTGGAAAGCCATATACATTTCTATTTACGTTTAAATTAGCAGGTATAAGAAATTTGAAGAATTACCTACCCATTTTCCCACTATTTAATATCTTGCAGGAATCGTTTCTATAAGACACTAAAATTTTTGTTGATTAAGATACCAATATTTCAGAATTTAGTTCTATCTGATGAAGCCACCGTGTGGAAAACGCCACGTCATACATTCAGTTATGGTAATTGTAAGAATCAAACATGTGTTTTTCTAGAAAAACTATTATGGGTTTCAACCAAGTAACAGCACACATAGTGCAATTATATTCATAATTACCTATATCTCACTGAAAGGTGATATTCTGTATTAATTCTTCTCAAAAACAACTTATCCCGAAATAAATGAATTAATTCATTTCAAAAACATCTTATCTGGAATGAAATGAATTAATCATTTTCGAAAACAATTTGTCTGTTCTAACTTTTTGTTTAATTTAGTTTTAAATTTATTGGCTTTGATCATAGTCATTAGCCAGCAGAAATACAGAAATACATTAACTCCAAGTTGGTGGTCATGTCAATAAAATGAACTATTTTTTTTCTGAAATAACTCATCTGGAATGAAATGAATTAATTCCCTTCAAACTCAACTTATTGGAAATAAAATGAATTAACTGTTTTAAAAAACATCTTAACCCTAATGAAATGAATTAATTCTCCTGAATGAAATGAATTTGCGAACAACTACGTCCAAGGCTTGATTACTCTGATAGTTCCGTTTTATGTGAAAATCTCGCACAAAGATTGTCATTTGAAAGGTGTACGAGAAAATGCATTCGGACTGATGATCAGGAAAGACAAACGTAGCCCGCAAATTAAAGCTCAGATGAAAGAGATTCGTTACAAAATAATTCAAGTTAATTATAGTTTCATACATTTTGATTGAATAAAACAGAATTTTCTCGTTATGTTTATAATGAGAGTATATTAACGAACCATTGTTTTAAGCATGACTGATGAAAAAGAAGATACGTTTACTACTATATTAAGTAGTACCAGTTACCAGTAATGGATAAAAAAAATTGATAAAGAAATTCGATGAAACAGGATGTGTTGAAGACAAAAAAAAACGAAAAAGACGTACTCTGAGAATGATGATGCAGCTTCTGCCCTAGCTATGCATTCAGTACGGGAAAAACCGAAGTTAAGTTTACGAAGAAGAGCAGCAGAAATTCGTTCTAGCAAGAGCCACTTACAAAATATATTCCAGCAAAACAAAATACATCCATTCAAACCGATATTTATTCACACCTTACAATATTGTTATTATGACACGAGTCTTCACTTTTGTGCAATCATTGGTGAAAATCTTATGAATGACCACTTCTTTCACCACAATATTTTTTTTCTGATGAATCAACGTTGGAACTGTTTAATCTCAAAACTGTCGGTATTGGGCTAGTGAAAATCTTTATTACAGAATACATCGTAATAGTCAGTTTGCTAAAAAGGTGAATTGAATGTTTGGTGTACTGTTTTACCATATAAAATAATCGGACCGCATTTTCTGGAGGATCAGAAATTATATTTGGATTTATTGGACAACTTTTTAATACCTGAATTAGATAGAGTAGAACAAAGGCGTAAAATGTATTTGCAGCATGATGGCTGTTCGCCACATTCGACTCTATTGATAAGAGGATGACTAGACAAATATTTTCCTGAACGATGGATAGGACGGTATGGACCAATATTTTTTCCGTCTTTATCACCTGATTTAACAATTCTAGATTTTTTAATGCGGCTACCTAAAAGTGAAAGTTTTCGAAACAAATTTAAACCATAATATTGAAGATTTGAAAGAAGCAATAATTGAAGCCGTTAATGAAATCACCCTACATGCTGAGAAACGCTTATAAATAATTTAGAAATAGAGTGGAGTGATGTTTTGAAGTTGGTGGCAGTTATGTAGAATAGTTGTTTTCTTATTTACTGAAAATTTTCCCACATTTTTCTGTATTATTAGTTTTGTTAATAATTATACTTAAATTACTGAATGCATGTTGAAAAGGAATGACAATTATAAAATTATTCACCGATGTTGACAGTTACCTAGGAAATCACAAGAGTCACTCACTAGATGATTATTACATTTCCGAACTTAGTGCATAAATTCATGAGGTTTTACATAAAATTGTATATTAAATGAAGCAGGCTCTGCAAAACTTGAATTTTATTTAATTCTATTGGGTTTTTGAACAAGCAACACCTTTTATCAAGAATAACATTTTTCTCTAAAACTGAAACTAAATATATATATATATATATATATATATATATATTTATATATATTATATATATATAATATATATATATATACTATATATAGTTATATATATATATATAATAAATATATAAATATATATATATATATATATATATATATATATATATATATATATATATATATATACATATCTCCATAAATCAATCAGATCGGTTGGATACATAATTGTGATAATATTACTTTGGGGCTTACCGGTAATATCCTTATTATCCACGTATGACCAAGTTCTTTGGCCCCCTCGAACCTCGCATCGGACTAGTGCGTCACTACCTTCCGTAGACCTCTGGTCGTTGGAGGTGTCCATGAATTCCAACGGAGCTGCAACAATTGATTGGTTTTTTCAGTGATACGTCAAATTAAAGAATTCATGAAAAATATGGAAAATAGCATTTGCATATTCTACTATGGATGTATTGATACATATTATTTCAACTTATTAATTTTTAAGCAATAATATTTTCAGTTATTGATTTTAACATAAATGGCAACAGTTGCAGCTTAATATTTGTGGCTCATATTTTGCCAAGATTATCTTTTGAGCAACGAATTGATTTTGAATGACTAACAGATTTAAGTTTCCATAATTATCTATAAGGGGCTCCGTAGTTCAGTGGTCAGTGCTCTGGGTTACTGAACAGAAGATCGCTGGATCAAATCCCGGCCAAACCAACGAATTAATGCGCAGTCACCTCTCGGAAGGCAATGGCAAAGCACCGAGAGGTCCCTTCTATTCGTGTATCAGTGTATCACGAACAGCTCGAATATTTGTAGAGAGGTCGCCTAAGTCCGAAACCGGGTAAAGCACCGGAAGAAGAAGAAGAATATATATGTGAATGACCGAACTCTGGTGAATGTCAAAATTTACCTAGTCGCTTGGTGTAGATCTGAAACATTTGCTAAAGACCCTTATTTCTGACTGAATGTCGACATTTGCCATCGGCAAATGTCGACATTCAACATGCACTAATGGTGAATGTTGAACATTTCGGAGATTCATATTTTCTTCTGTGTATATCAGTAGTGATAAAACGTCACAAGGGCGACGTAACTTTTTCGCCTTTCATTTTGGGAGGATACAAATTAAAAGATTAATCAATAGAAAAGTGTATTCTAAATGAAAAAAGAAAATAATAATAGAAATGAAAACTTACTTAAAAATTCAAAAAAATTTCAAATTTTCTTAATTGCAAAAAACTCAAACTATTAAGACACTTTGAATCGCACAAGAGTGCCTTGCTTTTACAATTACATTTATTTCTGGAACACTTCCTTTTGCAATGACAGCGTGTATAGCTTTGCCCCCCGTTTCTCGAATTAGCTGCAGCTACTTCTCTTAGCGACATTTCTTGAGAAGAGCACGAACTCATTACTCTACTTGAGGCTACCATTTTCAATTGCCAGTTCATTGACGCCGGAGTCTTCTATTCCAACAACAACCGCTAACACATTTCGGCTACCTGTACGACCACTGTCGACAGGTACAGCTTCACTCTTTTCAGCTTCCAACAGAGCATATCTGTGATTGTCGACAGATACCGGTGGCGTAAATATATTGTTTACTGCGGTACAGCTGAGCCTTAAGCCATGTCGGGGTAAAAAACGTAATTTTAATACGCCATTTTTAACATTTCATTTTTTAGAGCGAAGCGCTCAGCTGTAACGCACTAGTATTCATGAATTTCAAACTGGCGTGCGTTAAGAACATCCTTTACTGCATTTGAGCTGACACATGCTTATTCGGTTAGTCGGTTAAAATCTATCTCCAGGATTTTTTTGAGTAATATGTTTCATATTAAATGAAATCAGTTTGCAACTAAGACGATTTAACTACTGAATATGCCCATAAAGATAGCAATAACTATTTAGCTACGATAAAATATTGTCAATCCTGATCAAAAATTCAGGATAATAATTTGGTTATATGCAAAGCGGACAAAGGAAATACTGTAACTATCATAGATAAAAATACCTACATTGAAAAATCTGAAATCCTATTTAATACAGATAAATTCTCAAAACTTAAAATAGATCCCACTAAAAAATTCCAAAACGAAATAAAATCATTCATCAAGAATAGTAAAATCTTATTTTCAGATATTAACACTTTTTTCTTAACTTCCATGAACCCACGCACCCCGGTTTTATATACTTTACCAAAAATACATAAAATTGATTGCCCGATGCGTCCAATAGTATCTTATATTAACGCTCCTGCGTATAAATTATGTCAGTATTTGAATAAGAAATTACCCACCTTAATTCAATTCAATCCGGCGTATAGCATTAAAAATTCTATTCAGTTAGTTAATCATCTTAAGAATATCAAAATGCCTTCAAATGCTAAATAATTTCATTTGACGTTATCAACTTATTTTCCTTCTACGCCAACTTCAAGAAGGTTAAAAATATTGTTAGGCGATATCTAGATATGAACCCAAATTTAACAACTCAAGCAGTCAACGAAACAATGTCTGCCTTAAACTTTTGTTTGAAACAGAGTTATTTCAAATTTAATTAATATAAATTACAAAACAAGAAGACGGATTTGCCCATGGCTCACCCGTTATCGCCTTTGTTGAGTGAAATTTTCATGAATAACTTAGAAGAAAAAAAATTTTCAATTACTGATAATAATTTAATTACTAACGTATTATTATGGAGACGTTATGTAGATGATATTTTTTGTATTTGGACCGGTTTACAGATTAGGCAGTTAGATAATTCCTTAAATATATAATACTTTCTACAACTCGATTCAATTTACAAAAGAAGTAGAAAACGAAAACGGTACCTTGAATTTCTTAGACGTTCAGATTGCTAGGAATTTGAATTCTCTATACTTCAAAATTTATAGAAAACCAACCTTCACAGATACTTTAATTCACAGCCGACAGTAACCAACACATTAAAATAAAACTCAGTGCTTTTCATTCGTTCATACATATGGTTATTCACGATTCCATTATCGGAAACAAAATTTTCAAACTGAAGTTAATTACAATTAAATTATTAGCCATCAATAACGCTTACAATGAAAGTCTTATCGACAGCTCATTGGGAAAAAACGAAGAAAGTATCTGTTGCATTCAATTACCCCACGCAAAACTATTAATGAAGAACAAAAATACTTCCCAATAAATATGTTGCCTAATTTGAGTAGCCAAAATTTGTAACAGACTATCAAAAAAAACGTTAAAACCACATTTGTACAAATAAAAGAAACTTGAAGTCACTCTTGCTCAATAATAAAGAAAAATCTAACATCGGAGAAACAGTGGTATTTACAAAATATTTTTGCGACGAATGTCCTGCTTTCTATATTGGACAGGACAGGAAGGAATATAAAATATTCGTGTTGAAGAACATAAAAAGTCAATTTTACAAAACAAAAAATACCACTGGCTTCTCTGAACATTGTATAAAATTCAATCACTTCCTGGATTTCAACAAAACCCAAATTGTTACATTTCAGGTAACAAGGTAAACGTCTTGACTTCTCGAAATTACGAAATAAGTTCCGGCTCCATTAAATAGTCAAATTACCCTTGTAAACGAACAAATTGATTTTCAGGTATCACTTTTGCTTTTGTCTGTTTTTATAAGTTTACGATGCAATACTCTCCTGTTGTCAGTCTTGATAATGAGTTCATAGCTCGAAACATGTCGACTTTTATTTACTGCTAGTACAGTATCTAAGATTTTTTATATTGTGAAACAATAAAGCCAAGTGTTTTTATTTTAAAGTTATACTTTATTAAATATTATATATATATTAACAATATTATATATATATATATATATATATATATATATATATATATATATATATATATATATATATATATATATATATATATATATATAAATATATATATATATATATTAGGAAATTTTAACTTGGAGATGGAGAAACATCTCCAAGTTTGTCCAACCATAACTTGGCTACGCTGTTCTGATGAGGACCAAAATGTCCGAAACACGTGTAAACAGCTGCTTCCGTATGCGGGTTTATGACCTTAAAATTTCCTAATATCTTGATTATTCCCCGCTTAAGCCTTATTGTATCTTAAGATTTACTTGGTCCGAGGTCCGGTAGAAGACATAAATTGCCTCCGTGGCTTATGTGAAGATCTTGCTCCCAAACAGGAGTGCTCAAGCTGTTAGCTGCAAATGTGCGATGATCTTTCACAACGAAGGATTTCGATTGTTTTGTTTCTCCATCTCCAAGTTTGTCCAACCATAACTTGGCTACGCTGTTCTGATGAGGACCAAGAAGTCCGAAACACGTGTAAACAGCTGCTTCCGTATGCAGGTTTATGACCTTAAAATTTCCTAATATCTTGATTATTCCTCATAAGCCTTATTGTATCTATATATATTTATATTTATATATATATATATATATATATATATATATATATATATATATATATATATATATATATATATATATATATATATATATATAAATATAAATATATATATATATATATATGATACATTGAATTGAAGAGCATGAATCTTAATTCCAAAGCCAACAATACTTCACAAATAAGGAACATATAGTTACGTAAAATATATGACACTTATTAAATTGTAAAATTCATTACACCAAATAGTTTATTTATTTAACTAATTCTGAATACTTCAAATATAATTTTGGTTGAAGACATAACCTTATTTTCATTATTGCGACATAATGAAAGTAATGATTAAAATTTTCCTCTTGACCGAAACTATCCGCCCGAGCAATCAGGGAGACCCTGAAATGAGTTGAAATTTCAACCGAAATGAAATATTTGTCGTTCGCTGCGTAGAGCTCGAGTCCAGAATGCCATTCACGTTGAAAATTTCAGGTATTTTTTTCTTTATATTATAACTTCGCCATTTTCATGCATATTGCTCTGAACATTCTCAATTTATTCAACCCTTATTCGGTTTTTCGTAAAAACTTCAGGAGTTGTTGCCAACAACTTTTACTTGCCGTAGACTGTCGATACATTCCGACGCAGATTAATTTCTGTCGGAAAGGTTAAAACGATACTTGACTTCAAAACCTTCATTTGAAAAAATGCTTTGTTCCACCTACTCGAACGACTTGATACATGATAGAGATAGAGGAAAAAAGATTGAGATAGAGGAATCAATGGAGTTAATATAGTTATACAATTTGGGGATGGAATTTTGCGGACTATTAAATATACAAGACCATTATTTGAGAAGTGGTACCTACTTCGCTTTAACAACTTAGTGGTTAGGTTAGGACAGTGGTGGGCAAAGTTTCTTCATGGGGGGCCACAAAGTTTAAGAAATATCATAGAAGGGCCAGAATGTTGGCAAAAATGCGTTCTGTTTTGAGAACTTTTAACCAAACAAATATAACTCTTTTACACAAATGTCAGTTGCATATTAAAATTTAACTTTTATTCGAAGGCGCTGCCATCATGGTAGGTGTGTGACACATATGAAATTATTTTTGATATACCATGATATTGGAATTTAAGAATTGTTTTAAATAGGTGCTGCACTGCATTTCGATAATTTCCTACTACAATTCTGCAGGGATATTCCTGGATCTACATTGAACGACCTGGAAAAAATATCTAGCGATGTTCTTATACCTCTTGAGACCTAATTTCAAATTCTGTGTGAAGATTCTTTAATGCCTGACTGAATTAGGTATTTCTATTTGTTCCCACCAACTGGTACCATGGATTTTGAACATGGAAAGTGTTAAATCCTTATTCTCCATGCAATTATCAGACAGAAAAAGCTGAGTTTTGAATGATTTCAGACAACCCCAACACTCATTTAAAAATGGGTAATTTTTTTGCAATTTTTATTGAATTTGTTATAGTGTTTGAGTAAATCTGTACATTAATCTTTGTCTTCGAATAATTGGAATTCAGACTGTTTTTTTTGTTGTGTTGAACTACGCGGCAAGTCTAGCTGGCTCTTTTACCTATGCATCTATTATTCTACTTTCTACTGCTGGTTATAATATATTATTATCGAGAGCTGTATACTACTATTCATTTCGATGTACCTTCGGCGGGCCGGATTAATTCCTTTCGTGGGCCGGAGCTGGCCCGCGGGCCGTACTTTGCCCATCAGTGGGTTAGGATGTATTCTGGGTAATTACATGAAAAGGTTTTTTTTTGCTTAATCGGTCTAAAATGTCCCAAAATATGTAGAAGAACTAATTCGAGCTATATGTTGGTCGGTCTGTCGCTCTTTTAGCTTCCTCGATAACTTCTGAGAGAAATGGGATTTTAACTTCAAATTTGGTACATTGGTCAACATTTATAAGACAACGATTCTCACTATTTTTGAGGCAATTGGCAGGGATAGGGGCAAAATGAGGTGTTATTCTTTCGTTAAAAATCTAGTATTATCATGTCGTTTCGGGTTTTTTTGGTATTACAATCAAAATTTAGCACAATCTAGTGTTTTTAGGGGTTTTCAGGAACCTATACAGATTCGGGTTTTATTTACACCATATGATAATTCAATATATAATTATGAAGCAAAGGGGAGGGGGTAAAAAGTAGAGGAAGTGAGAGAAGAGTCGGTAAAAATTGAAAATTTTTGAAAAAATCGTGTACTTTTTCAGTTATCATAAGTTGTTGATTTTAATGATGAAAATGCTATATTGCCCTTAAACCTTGACAATGCCAATTATTGTATAAATTTTGTTTCAATTTTCAGCAGTTCTTTGCTGAACATATATAAGAAAAAAGAGAAGTTTTTTCATTACTTTTATCCCATGAATATTGCAAGTTGTGTTATATAACTGCAACCATTTTTTATGGTCAACTGCTAGTTCACACTTACCCCAATTAAAGCGGAAAAAAATTATGAGAATGCTCTATAACAACCCAGAATATTCTCAAAATATAAGGAACTAAAATACTAAAATACTACTCCTACACAAATAGGTTTTCAAACATGAATTGAAAATTGAAAGAAATTATATATATATATATATATATATATATATATATATATATATATATATATATATATATATATATATATATATATATATATATATATATATATATATATATATATATATATATATATATATATAGAAGAAGAACATTAATGGAAAAGGACATTCGTGAGGAAGGAAGAAAGTTGGAGGCTTCTCCAGAAACTTTGGAGATATATTGACAGACCTCAATTCAAAAACTTTCAAAACGAAAACCAGGGCATATTCATACAAGGATCCCCAATTAGAATATTGATGACAGAGGTTAAAGAAGTATGTAACATATATATATATATATATATATATATATATTATATATATATATATATATATATATATATATATATATATATATATATATATATATATAAATATATATATATATATATATATATATATATATATATATATATATATATATCTAATATATAAAATTCTCTTGTTAATATCCATACTCCTCCGAAACGGCTTGACCGATTCTCATGAAACTTTGTGTGCATATCGGGTAGGTCTGAGAATCGGCCAACGTCTATTATTCATCCCCCTAGATATTAAGGGTGGTCCACCCCTTAAATTTGTTTTTTATTTTTCAGAAAAAATTTTTTGTTTTTCTGTTTTATTTTTTATGATACAACATTCAAAATACATACAACCGTAAATTTTAACCCCTTTTCGATCAACCCCTATTTTTTATTTGTTAATTAAAATTTTTTTTTGGCAAGATTGTCATCTTTATTTTGTCATGACTTTTTTTTTTCTTATTTTATCCACAGATCCGCAATAGAGCTGCAAGATGGCAATCGAAAATAACAATAGTCGGTTTGAGAATAGGTCGTAATATATTTTGCATACTCCTAATGATTAACATTTTTATACATTTTTTGAACAAAATTTTTATTTCAATTTTTGTATGATGTTTCTTTGCAAAATACATACAACTCTAAATTTTCACTCTTCTATCAACAACCCATTTTTTTTCAATAGCCATTTTAATAATTTAAACAACGTTTGCCGGGTCAGATAGATTGAAAGATAGATAGATAGTTAGATAGATAGATAGATAGATAGGTCTTTCATCGGCAGATAGATGAATAGATAGAAAGATAGATAGATGAAAATAATTTATTTGGCGGAACGTTTGCCCGGTCAGATAAATTGATAGATAGATATGCAGATAGATAGACAAATAAATAAATAGGTAGATATAATGATAGATAGATAGAAAGAAAGATAAATAAGTATCTAGATACACAGATATATTGTTAGATAGGTAGATAAACATCGGCAGATAGACTAATAGATAAAATATATATATATATATATATATATATATATATATATATATATATATATATATATATATATATATATATATATATATATATATATATATATATATATATATATATATATATATATATATATATATATATATATATATATATATATATATTGTTCGAGTTTCGCTCGAACAATTCCTTATTATTCTCAATTTAATTAATATAAAATTCGATAATCAAATTCTGCATAATGCGCATATTTAACATTACTTACTCTCTCTCTTTCTCAAAAAAAGGTATTAGCAGATGTTACGCATTAGGTACGGAGAAAATCACTCGCTTATAATACACAGCAGCAAACGCTCTCAAATTTAATACTCTCAACGAAAAGTTTAAGTCTCGTAGAATTACTCTCGCCTTTATACCTACGCACAAGTTTGTGGAAATTATAGTTATCCAAATCATCTCTATCACTAGAGTACACGCACAATATTTGTTGTCAACTAGAATCTAGAAAGAATTGTACCAGTCACAAAGAAGAAATAAAGAAAGTTTGAAGCTCTCCCCAGAGAATCAGTGAGTTTGATTCCGACCCTCCTTTATGTGCTAACTAAATTGCTACATAAAAATGGTGCCGAAACCAGGGAACTTTAGATCTTGTGAAGAATGAAGATATTTTGAATTGCAGAAGAAAGAATTGCCTGAAATATCTACTTTTCTAGAAATCGTCCCAATCTCATTATAGGCTGAACGCGAAGATCCACCGAACATCTGCGGTCAGTGTCGAAAAAAGGAGAATCACAGGTCAGATTGTTTTGAATATTAATTCTTATCATTCCACGGAGATGGAAAACCTTTGAAGATTTGCATATTGTCTGTAATAAATAAACTGCATTTTTATTGTCGCATATATTCGATAGTGAATTTATACTGCTATTTCATTTCGTTGTTAGAGACTCGGTATTTCATTTGTGAAGAGGGAAGATATATTGTTCTTATTATTTCTGAATGGAATTGCAGTTATTATTGTACATTTAGTATAACGCAATTTTATTGCCTCTCTGATAATTGTTATCACGTGTTCACAGTATTTCATTTATTTCTATTATATAAGATAGTTAAGGTTTGATATTAAAATGGAAGCTTTGTTAGAGAGAAGATCTGCAGCTTTAGGTTCATTTTCTAGAATAGAAACATACAATAATAGAATTAAAAATAAAAGTATTTCTGATCTTGATATTCAAGATATAATGACAAGAAAAGATTGGCTCAGTGAAGCTTTCATTAAGTATAACGAGGCACAAGATAAAATTGATTATCTTGTTATGACTAAAAATTATAAGGATGATGATGATGATAGAGATGAAGTGGAAAACAGATATTGCCATTTAATGACTGAATTGAAAAATAAATTACAACTTTTCCATTCTAAAAATTCAGAAGATTTAGAGTCTCCAAAATTCTCTCGTGAAATAAATGTGAAACTACCTGAATTGAATATAAATACTTTTCATGGTAACATTGCGGAATGGACTTCATTCTTTGCACTATTCACAGCTCTCATTATAAAAAACTCTAATTTATCTGACATTCAGCGGTTTCTCTATTTAAAATCGTAACTTCAAGGCGACCCTTTGAACTTGATAAATAATTTGCCATTAAGCAGTGATAATTTCAAAATAGCTATCGATACATTGAAAGATAGGTATGAGAATAAGCTATTAATTATCAATACTCATATTAAAAAAATTTTGGAAATTCCATCAGTTATTAAATGCACGGCTAGTTATTTGAGAGACTTCATTACGAAAGTAAAGCAAAATCTGGAGTCTTTGAGATTAATGAAAATGCCAGTTGATGAGTGGGGCTTATTATTAATTTATATAATTTCTCAAAAACTAGATTTCAACACTCGCAAATCTTTTGAAACGGAACGAAAGAGAGATGAACTACCTAAGTTAAACGAATTA
This sequence comes from Cynegetis impunctata, assembly GCA_030704885.1. Lineage (NCBI taxonomy): Eukaryota > Metazoa > Arthropoda > Insecta > Coleoptera > Coccinellidae > Cynegetis > Cynegetis impunctata. The sequence goes on along the minus strand of JARQZK010002325.1, from coordinate 45,024 downwards.
TTTTTATTTTTGGAAAAAAGATGTTCCATATTAGAATGTTTGTCGGAACCTGATACCACTAATAAAATTAAGAGTTCAAAAATAGTTCATCATGTGAACAATCACAACTCACCCATAAGGGTTGAAAAGGGATCTTGTTTCTATTGCAATCTGTTAAATCATAATATTTATCGATGCTTAAAATTTAAGAAGATATCCCTACCAGAAAGAAAACAATTTGTCGATAAAAAAAGGTTATGTTTCAATTGTTTGGGCTCCAAACATTTAACGAATAAGTGTTCTTCTAGGGGTTGTTCAGTATGTCAAGGAAGACATCACACACTACTGCATAATTATTCTAATAAATTAGGTTCAAAATTGGAGTCCTCAACTCCTGCAAGTATCAGTGGACCACTCAATCCTCAATACGAAGAAAGGGAAATAATTTCCTTTCCTCATGCTACTGCTGGTAATTGTGAATTGAAACCCTCTGAAATCGTAACCAATTATTCCCGCTCAATTGATAATCTTCACGTTTTACTCGCAACTGTTAGTCTTAGAGTCCGTTTAAGTAATGGAACTTCTAAAATAGTGAAAGCTTTACTTGATCCGGGTAGTCAAAGTTCATTCATTACTACTGAGTTATCGCAACAATTGAAACAAAAATCGTATTTTAAAAACTCCAAATTTTCCGGTATATCAAATAATACCACCATTTCGAATAAGGCTATGGACCTCACAATAAAATATTCCTTTACTAATGATGAACGTTTAGATATATCTGCTCTGGTTAAATAATATTACATCGTTATCTTTACCACAGTTGAGGATAAAAAATTAGTGAGTTAGATTTACCCTTCAGGAAATAACCACTAGCTGATCCAACCTTTCATATTCCCTCAAAAATTGGACATCTTACTGGGATGCACATTTTATTACGGAATATTTTACCGGGAAGTTATTAAATTAGGAAAAAATGTCCAAGTTTTCAAAAAACCACTCTATTTGGATGCGGTTGTGATGGACCCGAACTCCAATTCTTGTTTTTTCTGGCGCTAATGTTTCACAAAAAATCTCATGTTTTACAAGAGAAAAAGAAGTTAAAGTTAGATATCCTATTTAAACGGTTTTGGGAAATAGAAAAGGTTGAAAGCCCGTTCAAATAGTGAAACCGGATGATCAAACAAGCTGAAGAAATATTACCTCTACCACAAAATTTCTTAGTTAATTGGTTTGTTATCAAGTAGATTTCCATCTGGAAAACCTCCAAATTGAAAAAATTTACTGCTCTTAGGGAATCGCTCAATTTTAGCAAAAAGAAGATTTCTGGTCTCTCGGAAACTCGCTTGCACAAAAATGATTAAATTGTATAACCTCATTATAAAAATTTTATTGATGAATTAATATATACAGTTAAATCATGCGAAAATATATTCCTCTCCACAAGATATAATAAATCAATGGAAATTAATTATTTTTAACCTCATATTGTGTCATAATGAGGGAAAAGGTTCAAGTTTTCAAATATCGAGTTTGTATTTGACGGGTCTATGAAATCTTTGCTTCAGGTTTATTCTGTTAATTGATATAATGTTGAAAGGCTATTCAAGTTTTCAACCATAGCTTTTTGCATATACTCTGTCGCTTTAGATTGTTCAAATATGTCTTCGTTACGGATTATTAAAAAAAATTGTTTCGACGCATTGAAACTGATTCCTCATCAGAGATATTTTACAGAATATTACTATGGAGAGGAACATTCCGGATTTCATGATTTGAAGTGTATTGAGCTTTCAACCGTTACTTATGTTTAAAGGCATCTCCATTTTTAGCTTACTCGCGTTGAAACAACATGCTATCAATAATAGAGATGATAAGTATCCTCTTGGCTTATCAATGCTTATTAAATCAAACTTATATGGATGATTTCATTTTGCGGTTAATTAATTGACACTTGAAAATTCTTGAGCCCAAATGTGCTGAAAGAACTTCTTAGCCTTATGTAAATCATGTCAGTTCACTTTACCATAAGTGGCGCTTTCTAACTCAAAATCCTTTCTTTAAACTCGTTAGTCAACTAAGCGAATAATATTTGCAGATAATGAAACTATTAAATTTGAATTCGAGAATACCTCCAAAACGGTGTTGGGTTTATTATATGGAATTCTCAAATCGGATGTATTTTCCATATCTCTACAATGTCTACCCAAGTAAGAGTTCAACGACAAAACCCGCGAGGTCGTTGGCAAGGGTGGCGCAGATGTTATGATCCCCTCGGTCTCATTGCTCCGATAATTATTCAACATTCAAGATGTTATGCAGAATAGAAAGTTGTGTGATTGAAAAAGTTGAATGCGGATGAAAAACTCAGTGGAGATCCATTAACTGAATGGTTGAAAAACTATGAGGAACTTGATCATTTAACTAATTTAGGACATTCCTTCGTTCAAGTTTTTGGTTACCTCAAAATATTTAACATAGAATTAGTAGGGGTTTTGTGGATGCAGTAGAAGGCTACAGATGTTGTGTTATATCTGTGCAACTTTACCATTGATTGACCAATCTCATCGAGACTTATGTGTGCGCCAAGTCAAGAGTTTCGCTCCTTTAAAGAGCATTCACAACAAAAATTAGAGTTATTTGTGTGCACTCTTGCTTCGGAAATTAGTCAAAGAATGATAAAATTTACAATATATTAAAAATAACCGAATTGTCTATTTATTCTCCGATTCAAAATTTACTCTAATCTTGATAGTTCACACCCCTCTCGTTGGGCAACTTTTTGTTTCTAATTCGCCGTGGTTACTTATCCAAGAGAAGCTCACTTCAATTACACCATTGGTGTCACATAAAATCATCAGAAAATCCAGCTGACTACGTATGAAGAGGTTTACGTCCTTAAAGATATTTTTAAGATCGTAGAATTTGGTGGGAAGGTCCGCAGTTCTTGCAATCCAAATTTAAGATTTGAGAATTGATGAAAGTTCTCGAGTACATCTATTTTCGTCCTGGAGGAAAGAAAAATAACCTTACCACATTTAAAAAAAACCCATGATGTGAGATTTGGATGTACTGCTTCTAAGTTTTTATCCTTTGTTCAGGTTTCAACGAACAATTGCCTTTGTTTAAGATTTGTTCATGATACTCGTTCAAGGATAAAACCATTGGACCCCTTGAAGAGTTGAAGAGTTATCTTGACTCGTACACACGTTATTGTTAAATATTTACAAATAAATATTTTCCCGATTTAATTCTAGCATTAATCTCCAAAATTACATAAAAAGATAAAAAGTATTCTGAAATTATATCCTTTCTTAGATGATCTGGATTAATTAGATGTTAGGTGGGCGGTTTTACTAGAGCAAGATATACCTACGCACAAAAAGGCATCCTTTATTTATTGCCCTCCAATAATCATATAGAGGAAAATTGATGTTAGTGGCAGAACCATTCTGAAAAATTACTCCATGCTGGTTCGCAAAACAGTCTGTTCAAAATGGCGTTTAAGGTTTTGGCATTTGCACATGGACTCAAGCAAATTTCAAGAAAGAAAAATAATCAAAAATTGTTTGGTCTTGCTACACCGATTTTCGAGCCAATAACGCAGAAACAGATTAATTGGCCAGATTTTACCCAAAGAGGAGAATTTCTGTTTTCCAGGTCTTCAAAATGTTGGTTTGGGACTATGGGGACCGTTTATGATGAAGAGCTCTAAACTAACGCAGAGCATCATCCACTAAATGTTATATTTGGCATATTCGTTGTTTGGCAACCAATATCGTCACATCCGAAGCTGGTCAGTGATCTTTCGACTGAGGCATTTTTTACAACTCTGAAGCGTTTTATTTCTCGCAGAGGATGTTCCAACAACTATTATTCCAGTGATAACGGCAACTAATTTTCTTAGGTGCGAGAAAAATAAATTGAGATTAACTATAATGAAATTTTTTAGAAAATCCAGAAATTGTACGGTCAGAAAGAAACGGTTCTTGCAAGTAAAGAAATGCATGGAAAATTTATACCTCCCAGAAGTCGCATTGGGGAGGACTCTGGGAAAGCAAGCACATTAAGAGCACTAAGTTCTTTATATCGAATATTTGGGGAAATTCAATACTAACTTCGAAAGAGTTAACTTTACTGTTCTTACTCAAATGAAGCCAATTTTTGAATTCTCGCCCACCTTTGTCCTACTTTCTAATGACCCTGCAGATGTTGAATTGTTTAACCCAGGCCATTTTTTGATTGGAGCTCCCTTAAACGTCTTACCTGAAAAAAAGGTTGTCTTATGGACACCGCAAGCAAATAAGAATTGATCTCGTGGAATACATGCACCAGATTACGATGCGAGTAATTCTGGCGTAGGTGGTCGATGAATACGCTACCGATATGTTACAAAATAGGGACCCAAATGAAACCATTACCTAACTGTAGAAATAGAGTTGAATTTAGTAGTCTTATGAAAAAACAAGGAAGGAAATGCCTCCTTCAATTGCCGAGAAAGCTTTAGAAATTAGAAAGTGATCCCCAGTGGCCGACAATTAAGGTTCGACTGGTTAAATGATCAGAACAGTTGCGGAATTTTTCACTAGACCTATTTGCGAGGATTGTCCGCTTGCCTATAAAGATTGATTTATATTCCAGCTGCGGAAGGGAGGATTGTTCGAGTTTCGCTCGAAAACAATCCTTATTATTCTTTCAATTTTAATTTATATAAAATTCGATTAATTCAAAATTCTGCATAATGCGCATATTTAACCATGACTTACTCTCTCTCTTCTCAAAAAAAGGTATTAGCAGATGTACGCCCACATTAGGTACGGAGAAAAATCACTCGCTTATACATACACAGCAGCAAACGCTCTCAAATTTAATACTCTCAACGAAAAGTTTAAGTCTCGTAGAATTACTCTCTCGCCCTTATAACCTACGCACAGTTTGTGGAAATTATAGTTATCCAAATCATTCTCTATCACTATAGACGGTTTACACGCACAATATTTAATTGTCAACTAGAATCTAGAAAGAATTGTACCAGTCACAAAGAAAGAAATAAAGAAAAGTTTGAAGCTCTCCCCAGAGAATCAGTGAGTTTGATTCCGACCCTTCCTTTTATGTGCTATTAACTAAAACTGCTACATATATTATATATATATATATATATATTAATATATATTAGTATATATATATATATTATATATATATATATATATATATATATATATTATATATATATATATATAATATATATATATATATATCATTATATATATATATATATATATATATATATATATATATATATATATATGTATGTTCGTTTCCTAATGTCGAAAAATTAGAGTGTATCTTATGATTCTTATAGGTCTCTTTGTATTTCTACGAGACAAGTAAGTATAGTATTTATATTAATTTTGTTTTTTTCAGAGTGTTTTGGCATCGCTTCTTCCCGTTCCATAGTCTCATTTTACATGATACAGGTACAGTGAAATACGTTCTTTGACCATAATTCTAGTATCCTCAATGAATAATTATTTTCACATTTGAATATCAATTGAAATCGCGTTATTTACCGAATCTATAATTTTAGTAAAATGATATTTCACGTGCGGGAGCATACTAGAATAACCAAGGTACCACAACACCATTGCCACATGAGCACATGTTCCGAGTGTTCTTAGACCTGATTTACAGGTACAGTAGTACCCCGACACCGACTCTCGGTCTTCATTATTTTGAATCCATAGCTGATACTTTGTAACATTTTTATATCTCAAAAATAGTCTCAACCTAACAAGGTTAATATCGAGATGAGCTTCATCAATTTCTAAATTAATATCTTGATCACCTCAAGATGAAAAATAATTAATACATTTTTATCTACGAGCTATGCCTGTAAAAATGAACATACGGTATAAAAACGTCAGTTTCAACATGATATGTACTTTTTATAGACTATTCGACTTACTTACTCTCCAGTACCTCACAAATAAAAAGTTTTCAAGTAATAAAGAAAAAAAATTCTTTGATTTTAACTTTGGGCCAGTTTTTTTTTCTAAACAATACATGGTAGGAAGCTGTATTTTGTTTCACTGTTTTAGATATCATTTGTTATCATTGAAGCTAGAAATAGAGTTTTTTGGCATAAAACTGTCGAAGTTGAAGCCGCATACACAAACTCATCGAGTAAACAGCCTGTATATGCCGGGCTCATTTTCAAGTTATTTGGATGGCTTCCTTTGAAGAACGTTTTTTTAGTGGAGTTATCACATAACAGTAAAAATTTTTATGTTAACATCATTTTCTGAAATTATTAATATGATTTTTTTAAACATATATATTTGGACCACTCTATATCCTAAACCAGTCGTGGGAACAGAATTTGAAATTGATATGTTGTGTAGGTAGCCAGTATCTATAATACATCCAAAAATTAGCGAATTTAGCTGTCGTTATTTTTTCTAACTAAATGTGCGGGGTCCTTTAAAGTAATAACCTCTCAACATTTAGACATAACTTAACATTTTCAAGAATAAGAATAATTACCTATTCCAACTATATGACTGTTTTGATATTTATCATTCCACAAGAAATACCTATATATGTAATTGGGTAGTTCATCTGGAAATTTGCACCGAAAACAGCTGAAACTTCCAGTGAATAACCACGTTGTGCTATGTTGTTTGATTCATGTGAAATTCTAAAATCAAAGAGTTTCCTTTCTCACACATGTTGCTCATTAGTGATGTCATTGTTATTGAAGATACGTTGAATCTTTGAATTAAATTTCGCTGCAAAACTACAGCAAATTTTCATCATTATATATTATATATATATATATATATATATATATATATATATATATATATATATATATATATATATATATATATATATATATATATATTGTTATTTGGGAAAAGGAAGGCCCATAAGATGGGAAGATAATTAGATAATGCAAATAGCATTCCAAAATTATTTGATTGTGTAAAAAATTGTTTAACTTTTTCAGCCATATATAGATCGCTACGTTCTTCGAAGAATAGGACGACATAATCAAATATTTTTTTTGGAAAAACAAAGAAAATTTGATTATGTGAACACTTTAATTGATTATAGGTTACAATGAACTTTTGAGATGGCGACGAAACTGAGAGAACACTAAAATTAGATTAATTGATGGATTGAATAGTTTGGGGTTATTCATTGGCCCAAAACTTTTCGGTGGTATAGGAAAATGCACCTATATGAAAGAGTTTCGAGAGGAGGAAACCGAGAGAGAAACACTCTGGTAGAATCTTCTAGGAATGGGCGGGCCACTCCAAAAAGTTCCTTCGGAACTTTGAAACTGCAAGACACTGTCGCTTCGGGAAGTATCTGTTGGGAATAGGTTTATCAGAAACTTGAAGAGCGAGGACATAACCTCCTTGAAGCCTTCCCAGGTATTGGAGTTCATTTGTACTCTGGAACTAGGAGGCGAGCTGTAGATGACTTACAAAAAACAGCTCTGAAGAGGAGCACAATAGACCTTAAAGTCGCAGTTTGAACCTATCTTGTTATGGGAATAATTCAGAATAGTAGATGCTGAATAAAAAATACTCCATACTGTTATGTCTCGCAGTACCATTTATTTCAGATTCAGTTTTCTTATGGGTACTATCCACCTTCTCGATTCCACTATTAACATCTCTCATAATAGAAAATCACTGAATGGTACTCCGTTTTTCCTGAAGATGAAAATAATTTCAAAACCATTGATGTTTTTATAGTCAACACATTTTCATGAATATAGTCATTGCGTTTCATAGTATATATATATATATATATATTTACATATACATATATATATATATATATATATATATATATATATATATATATATATATATATATATATATATATATATATATATATATATATATATATATATATATATATATATATATATATATATATATATATATATATATATTTACATATACTATATATATATATATATATATATATATTATAGTATATATATATATATATATATATATGTATATTATTTATATATATATATATCTATATATATATATATATATATATATATATTTACATATACTATGAAACGCAATGACTATATTCATGAAAATGTGTTGACTATAAAAACATCAATGGTTTTGAAATTATTTTCATCTTCAGGAAAAACAGAGTACCATCAGTGATTTTCTATTATGAGAGATGTTAATAGTGGGAATCGAGAAGGTGGATAGTACCCATAAGAACTGAAATCTGAAATAAATGGTACTGCGAGACATTACAGTATGGAGTATTTTTTATTCAGCATCTACTATTCTGAAATTATTCCCAATAACAAGATAAGGTTCAAACTGCGACTTTAAGGTCTATTGTGCCCCCCCAGCAGAGCTGTTTTTTGTAAGTCATCTACAGCTCGCCTCCTAGTTCCAGAGTACAAATGAACTCCAATACCTGGGAAGGCTTCAAGGAGGTTATGTCCTCCCTCTTCAAGTTTCTGATAAACCTATTCCCAACAGATACTTCCCGAAGCGACAGTGTCTTGCAGTTTCAAAGTTCCGAAGGAACTTTTTGGAGTGGCCCGCCCATTCCTGGAAGATTCTACCAGAGTGTTTCTCTCTCGGTTTCCTCCTCTCGAAACTCTTTCATATAGGTGCATTTTCCTATACCACGGAAAAGTTTTGGGCCAATGAATAACCCCAAACTATTCAATCCATCAATTAATCTACTTATAGTGTTCTCTCAGTTTCATCGCCGTCTCAAAAGTTCATTGTAACCTATAATCAATTAAAGTGTTCACATAATCAAATTTTCTCTGTTTTTCCGAAAAAAATATTTGATTATGTCGTCCTATTCTTCGAAAAACGTAGCGATCTATATATGGCTGAAAAAGTTAAACAATTTTTTACACAATCAAATAATTTTGGAATGCTATTTGCATTATCTAATTATCTTCCCATTTTATGGGCCTTCCTTTTCCCAGATAACAATATATATATATATATATATATATATATATATATATATATATATATATATATATATATATATATATATATATATATATAATGATGAAATTTGCTCAAGTTTTGCAGCGAAGATTTAATCAAAGATTCACGTCTCTTTCAATAACAATGTAATCACTAATGAGCAACATGTTTGAGAAAGGAAACTCTTTGATTTTAGAATTTCACATGAATCAAACAACATAGCACAACGTGGTTATTCACTGGAAGTTTCAGCTGTTTTCGGTGCAAATTTCCAGATGAACTACCCAATTACATATATAGGTATTTCTTGTGGAATGATAAATATCAAAACAGTCATATAATTGGAATAGGTAATTATTCTTATTCTTGAAAATGTTAAGTTATGTCTAAATGTTGAGAGGTTATTACTTTGAAGGACCCCGCACATTTAGTTAGAAAAAATAACGACAGCTAAATTCGCTAATTTTTGGATGTATTATAGATACTGGCTACCTACACAACATATCAATTACAAATTCTGTTCCCACGACTGGTTAAGGATATAGAGTGGTCCAAATATATATGTCCAAAAAAATCATATTCATATTTTCAGAAAATGATGTTAACATACAAATTTTTACTGTTATGTGATAACTTCACTAAAAAAACGTTCTTCAAAGGAAGCCATCCAAATAACTTGAAAATGAGCCCGGCATATACAGGCTGTTTACTCGATGAGTTTGTGTATGCGGCTTCAACTTCGACAGTTTTATGCCAAAAAACTCTATTTCTAGCTTCAATAATAACAAATGATATCTTAAACAGTGAAACAAAATACAGCTTCCTACCATGTATTGTTTAGAAAAAAAAAGTGGTCCAAAAGTTAAAATCAAAGAATTTTTTTCTTTATTACTTGAAAACTTTTTATTTGTGAGGTACTGGAGAGTAAGTAAGTCGAATAGTCTATAAAAAGTACATATCATGTTGAAACTGACGTTTTTATACCGTATGTTCATTTTTACAGGCATACCTCGTAGATAAAAATGTATTAATTATTTTTCATCTTGAGGTGATCAAGATATTAATTTAGAAATTGATGAAGCTCATCTCGATATTAACCTTGTTAGGTTGAGACTATTTTTGAGATATAAAAATGTTACAAAGTATCAGCTATGGATTCAAAATAATGAAGACCGAGAGTCGGTGTCGGGGTACTACTGTACCTGTAAATCAGGTCTAAGAACACTCGGAACATGTGCTCATGTGGCAATGGTGTTGTGGTACCTTGGTTATTCTAGTATGCTCCCGCACGTGAAATATCCTTTTACTAAAATTATAGATTCGGTAAATAACGCGATTTCAATTGATATTCAAATGTGAAAATAATTATTCATTCAGGATACTAGAATTATGGTCAAAGAACGTATTTCACTGTACCTGTATCTTGAAAAGTGAGTCTATGGATCTGGATGAAGCGATTCCAAACCACTCTGAACAATACAAACTGAATATAAGTACTATTCTTACTTGTCTCGTTGAAATCCAATGAGTCCTATTAGAATCATTAGATACACTCTAATTTTTCGACATTAGGAAACGAACATACGGTATATGAACTTTAGTTTTAACATGAATGTGGCCTGTTTTTTAAATATTCGATTTGGCAATGAACTCATTCATTTTTCCAGTACCTCACAAATAATCCTTGTACAAATTATAAAGGAGAAAAATTCGGTGATATCAAATTAGACCATCATTCTTTCTAAATTGTACATGGTAGAGAGTTGTACTTTCCGTCTACTATTTCGGGAATTCTTTGTTATTATTGAGTAAGAAATAAAGCCTTTTGAAACATAATTGTCGAAGTTGAGACCGTGTACACAAACCCATCGAGTAAACAGCCTGTATATGTCGGACTCAATTTTGAGTTATATGAGTGACTATCGTCAAGCTATAGCTTCCCACTGAGGTTATCGCATTTCACAGAAAGTCTGTATGTTAACAGCATTTTCTAAAATTGTAAAGATGGTTTATCGAGACATTGACATTTGGACCATTCTATATCCCAAACCAGCCGTGGGAATAGAATTTAAAATTGATATGTTGTGTAGGTAGCCAGTATCTATAATATATCCGAAAATTAGCGAATTTAGCTGTCGTCATTTTTTCCAACTAAATGTGCGGGGTCCTCTGAAACTTAGCGTTTCTAAAATATTCCTATAGATAGGATATGAAACTCTAGATTGAAATTGTGGTCTATCTTAATTAAATAAACCTAGCATGATTATACTCTCCTTTATTATTAATATAACGTTCTCCAGTAGTTCTTTCAGTGTTTTGTCATATTACCAACTATGCATGTCAATTAATGAATTTATAATAACTTATTATGTTTGCTCATCTTGAATTAGATTTTTTGATGTATTGTCTTAGGCTAACTTATTCCTCAAATGCAATGTTGAAATCTGGAGTAGGAAAAAAGTGAATACACATGTTGGATCATAATCAATCATAATATTTCTTCAAAAGATTTTTCTTATGGCTGATACTTCTTCATCTGTTTACACATATGAATATTGCTAAACAAGAAATTTTATTTCTCATCGATAATATTGATTATTTTTCAATCTGCTAAAAGTGATTACTGAAGAAGTATATTATGAATTTTAATCTAATTTTGAAAGAATATGTACTCATTCATAATTGGATGAGTGCTTCATTGATTTACGTTCTTTTTTATACATAAAAATTTAATACAGACAAATATAACATTCATTCCTCAGTTCACAAAAAACAAACAACTGGTTAGGAAAATAGGTTTTTGCTTAATGAACACAAATGGAAAACTAAATTATATGAATCCAAATGATACAAACAGAATTTTCGTAAATCATACGCTCAAGTCCATTCATCGAAATTTAAAAAAATCGGCCAAGTGCAAGTCGGACTAGCGCACGAAGGGTTTCGTACTATTGACTATGGCCCCTTTAAATATTTATTTTATTTAAATTTTATTATTGATTATTAAAGTAAATATACAATTACTTAAGTATTTTGTGAATATTTTAAGTGCCTACCTGTTACCATTTCTTTATATCGGGCAAAAATAGGCAAAAAATGGAGTTTTTTTTGTGAGGGAGCCCCCTTAAATATTCATTCTTTTCAAATTTTTTCACTAATTATTAAAGTAAAAATAAAACTGATTATTTTGTGAATATTTCAAGTGCCTACCTGTTGCCATTATTGATATCGAACAAAAAAAGGCAAAAAAATCGCGTGTCTTGTAAGGGAGACCCCCTTAAATATTTGTGTTATTTTTATTGTTTTAGTATTTGTTGGCAACAGAAATACATCATTTGTGAAAATTTCAACTGTCTATAGCTATCACGGTTCTTGAGCCTGGTGACAGACGGACAGACGGGCAGACGGACGGACAGACAGCGAAGTCTTAGTAATAGGGTTCCGTTTTTACCCTTTGGGTACGGAACTCTGAAAATCAACAATCAAGGATTCAAGACTCGAAATACATTTGAGTTCAATTAATTCTGGGTGAACCAAATAACATTTTTATCATCATGGAATTCTTCAGTTCAATTTTCCAGGAATGTTGAGCTATTCCAGAAAATATTTAATACATCAAACAAACAGAATATTTTATTGATTTGCTGAATAAGAAATCCAACACTAAATTATTCCAGAAATGAATGTATATTGTGAAATACTTAAATTGTATATTATGTTCGTAATTCCAGAAATATATCTCATAAAACATTTGGATACTTTTGAATATGAATTTCTCAATTCTTAGGAATAATATCATCATTTTGTAAATTATTTGGCAAATTCTATTAAAAGGAGTAACGAAATATGTCAAAATGAAAATATTTTCTCGGAAAATTGTTACCGAAGGCAGAGAAATTTTGAATTACGATGAACGTAACATCATAATTCATCTTCTACTGGATTTTCGAATTAATTGTTCAAATACATACAAATTATCGCAACAAAACACTCTGTGAATACACTGAAATTGCATGTATCTGCCTAGATTAGCTCCATTGTTGGCTCTTTAACCAGCTACATCATTTGGTCAACCATTCACGATGTCAGTGAGAGTAGACTATACAGGCCCAGAATGTAATCTGAAGTTGAGTTCACTAAATTCACAGAACCACTGCATTTGTGCCTCAAATAAATTATATAGGTTCCAATTTTTCAATTATCAGCACAATTTGAACTTGTTTATATAGTTTAATTTCTAAGTTTTATAGGGGAATCTAACTAAGCGGTTTGATTGTTAGTTCAAATTGCTTGGACAATTTATTTTCTCTATTCGTAGAGCTCTGGACTGCCATTGTCTATCAAATACCTAGCTGAAACAAAAAATGAAAAGAAATTTGATTAGTAAATAAATGACAAGTTCAAAAAATAATGTAGCTGAAAGTATATTAATTTTATAATTTTGTTTATTTGTCTTTTCCTATTCTTTCACTATTTTCTAACTTATTTTTTACTAATTTTATTTCATTCTTTTTTAGATACTTTCATTCCATTTTACGAATATATTGAATTCAATTTTTTCAATTTTCTTTTTATTTATTGTTTTAGATACTTTATAGACAATGGAAGTCCAGAATTCCACAAATAGAGCTGTTTGATATCTATACGAAGAAGAGTTTCAATTCAACTTATTGTTAAAAAAATTTCCTACCTTCTTGCTACCCTTATTGTATAATATAGTAGGTAATATGTATATATATATATATATATATATATATATATATATATATATATATATATATATATATATATATATATATATATATATATATATATATATATATATATTATATATACATATATATATATATATATATATATATATATTATTATATATATATAATATATATATATATATATATATATATATATATATATATATATATATATATATATATTTATATATATATACAGTGCTTTCATGATGAAAGGAACAAATTCATTAAAAAATTAGGTTTCTATTTCATGTTAAAATCCTCGGACAGGTCGATTAGTATTTTTATTTGAGCAATTTTCGCAATAAAAATTTTGTATACAGGGTGTCTCATTCAAGAGCTATGGCTTTGTCATTAGTTTTTTTAAAGGTAATACCCTGTATATTATTTCACTTTACAATTCTACGATAAATTCTTATCACTTTTTGTGAACTTACCATATGCCTCAACTTGATGGATTCCCAGATTATAACGGAGATAGTGGAGCACCTGGAGATTTAAAATGTGGATTAAAAGTACAAAAAAAATTGTCACATTGTCATTAAATCTGAAGAATGAAATTTCACATGTACCATCTGAATTCATTCACTGGTGCTGTATAGTCCGCAGTTTTCACGTTTTTAACGTTGCAGTCACTACACTACTTCATTGTTTAAGAAAATGCAATTACTTGAGAGAGAACGTATTGAAGTACTTATGATGATTGGTTTTGGAGATAGGGTGCGTTCACAAGAAGAAGTCTGCAATCTATTCAATGAAAATCATCCTGATCGTCCGCCAATTACTAGATCGACAGTCAGCAAAATTGAATCAAAATTCAGGAGATACGGCCACGTTAGAGATTTACCTAAAGGAAGACCACCGAGAGTATCTGAAGAAACAGTGCTGAACGTTCTACTAGAAACCCAAGATAACCCTCATACATCCATTACTACAATTTCCAATAATTTCAATTTATCAGTAGGGTCCGTGCATAAAATACTTAAGGTAAATAAGTATCATCCCTATAAAATTAAGCTGGTACATGAATTATTAGAAGACGATTTTGACCGCAGAGTACAGTTTTGTGAGCAGATTCTTGAAATTCATAATCAACATCTAAATTTCATTACAAAAAATAATTTTTTCTGATGAAGCCACCTTTACTTCAAATGGCCACGTCAACAGACAAAACTGTAGGTATTGGGCGACCGAGAATCCTCATTGGATGCAAGAATGCCACACACAGCGGCCTCAAAAAATTAATACATGGGCAGCGATTGTTCGAAATCGTATAGTTGGTCCCTATTTTTTTGAAGGAACACTAAACGGAGAGGACTACTTGAACTTTCTCCAGTTCGAACTCATTCCGGCTTTAGCTGTTTTGTTTCCTAACCCACAAGATCCTGACATACCTAATAACGAGATATGGTTTCAACAAGATGGGGCACCTCCTCACTATTCAATCGCTGTTCGACAATTTCTTGATGCAACTTTTCCCAACAGATGGATAGGACGGAGAGGTCCGACTGAGTGGCCGCCAAGATCACCGGACATAACCCCATTGGATTTTTTCTTATGGGGTTATTTGAAGTCTAAAGTTAATTTGAATAGACCAAATAATATGAATGATCTTAAAGAGAGTAGCAGACAGGAAATAAGACTTATCAGTCCAGAAGTAATTGAAAATGTGAAACGGGAAACATTGAATCGACTTCAAAAATGTCTCGAAGTAAACGGACAACAGATTGAACATATGTAAAAATTAAATTAGTAATTACATTTGTGTGTTTTCATATCGTACCTCTCATTACCCACTATCTCCGTTTCTGGCAATCCATCGAGTTGAGGCATATGGTATGTTCACAAAAAGTGATAAGAATTTATCGTAGAATTGTAAAGTGAAATAATATACAGGGTATTACCTTTAAAAAAACTAATGACAAAGCCATAGCTCTTGAATGAGACACCCTGTATACAAAAAATTTTATTGCGAAAAATGCCCAAATAAAAATACTAATCGACCTGTCCGAGGATTTATACATGAAATAGAAACCTAATTTTTTAATGAATTTGTTCCTTTCATCATGAAAGCACTGTATATATATATATATATATATATATATATATATATAATATATATATATATATATATATATATATTATATATATATATAAATGAGATTGAATTCTCGCTCATCACGTAGTGAAACATCATAAAGAATAAAGTATAAACTTTAAAATAAAAACACTTGGCTTATGTTTCACAATATAAAAAAAAAAAAATTATATATGTATAAAATTCAATCACTTTCTGGATTTCAACAAAACCAAATTGTTACATTCAGGTAACAAGGGTAAACGTCTTGACCTTCTCGAAATTATCGAAATAAGTTCCGCCCATAATAGTCAATTACCCCTTGTAAACGAACAAATTGATTTTCAGGTATCACCTTTGCTTTTGTCTGTTTTATAAATTACGATGCAATACTCTCCTGTTGTCAGTCTTGATAATGAGTTCATAGCTCGAAACATGTCGACTTTTTATTACTGCTAAGTACAGTATCTAAAGATTTTTTATATTGTGAAACATAAGCCAAGTGTTTTTATTTTAAAGTTTATACTTTATTCATTATATATATATATATATATATATATATATATATATATATATATATATATATATATATATATATATATATATATATATATATATATATATACAGTAAATAACACGCCAAAGTGACACTGGAGGTAGATTGGCTTCAGGTCAATCAGATAACATCAACATGGCCTCAGTACTCTTTTTCATTCATTGTTTGGACGGTAGACGTCCAAACAAGTAACAGAACATACGGTCATATCAATTACTTATTCCAATAGATTGTTGAATCGTGAGAAGCAAATAAGAAATTTTGGTCTGAAATTTGAATCTTATTTTCACAATAGATTTTTTGAATGTCTACCACTCTTAAACACAACCTGCATCTTCTCAAAAATAGTCCTTTCAAACGCCATCTAATAGAATATAATTTACAGAAGAAATTGATGATTACCTTCAATTAAACCCTCAGCACATTCACTTTCAATTGCTTGTGGGAAATATTAATATAGAGTTATTGAGTGGGGACGTATATACAAATAAATATATATCTCTAATGGCTAGACATAGATTTTTACCTTACATACAGTTGCCGACTGGTGCACCTTGCATCTACTTGCATAGACTATATATTTATCAAGCGGAAACATGTAGGAAATATAGATATTCATTCGCATATATTGACGCGTAGTTTCACAGATCATTATGCTGTAGCAGCTGTATTTTATAAAGACACACTTGCTGGGATCCAAGAAAATAAAAACAAAATTTCCCACACAATCAGGAAGATAGATGCGAGAAAGTTAATATCATTAATAGAAGGTGAAAACTGGGAAATGGTTACTGAAGTGGGTGACGCTCAAGTAGCTACAGAGATGTTTTTGCTGACACTTTTCGGCATTTGATAAATGAAGGCCCAGTAATGAAAATTATTCGGGAAAAAAAGTTTAAAAAAATTAGAGCTTTGATTACGACCGGTTACAAGGTCCATTATCACGAGAGATAAATTCAAAAATCAATTGTGTAATAATTTTTCCATAGATTTAGAAGAACAATAGATAAATCTTATAGAAATCGACTAAATAGTCTTTCAAAAAAATGTAAACACAGTTACTATAAGAACATAATAACACTAAAACAAAATAACATAAAGAAAATTTATCAAATGATTTCTGAGGCGGCAAGTATTAAGTCTGGAAAGAGTTAAATAAGCTCAGATATATGCAATGATATTGGACAAGCTTTTAATGATAATAAAGAAATGGCAAATTTTTGTAATGAACATTTCGCTACCATAGGCACTAACATGATTAAAAAAATAAATATACCACATAATATCTCATTACATAATATTCCCATTAATAATAATTCTTTGTTTTTAACCCCTGTTACAGAAAATGAAGTATTTCTCCACATCAAGTCATTTCAAAATGGTAGTGCATCTGGTTGTGATGAAATCACCCCATTTTTATTAAAACTAACTGCAAAATACATTCTGCGCCCTCTTAGCCATATCATTAGCTTAATATCTGGTACTGGAAAATTCCCCAAACAATTATAAATTCTGTGATAATCCCTATATACAAATTAGGTGACGAAACTGAAATTTCAAATTATCTCACAATTAACTCAATTAATAAGTTTGGAAAAATTACTAAAGAATGCCTGAAAACTCGCTTAGTAAACTTTTTAATAAGCAACAATATATTAAGTGAATATCAGTATGGGTTCCGAGACAGTAAAAGCACAGCAGATGGCATGTTTGAGGTTGTTAAAGAGATTTCAAAAAATCTAGATGTCAGTAAAAAATGTATCGTAGTATTTGGCCAAGGCCTTTGACACGGTACATCATGGAAAATTACTACAAGTGTTGGAGCGGTATGATATTCGTGGTACTGTATTAGGTCTTTTCGAGGATTATTTAAATGACCTCTCACAATATGTAGAAGTCCATAACAATGTCAGTGAACCGCAACTGGTGAGAGTGGGTGTACCTCAGGGGATAATTCTGGGGCCTACACTCTTCATCATATATATAAATTCTGTCTTAACACTTGGCGTGGATGGCAAGGTTGTGTCGTATGCTGATGACACTGTTGCTATGTTTAGTGGAGATGATTGGGAAGTTACTAAAAACGCGTTCAAGAAGGTATGAATGTCATAAAGATGTGGCTGGATGGGTGTCAGCTGTCTCTAAATGCAGATAAGACCAATTATATGGCATCACAGATATAAGCAGACCCAAGTTTCACAGCATTAATGTTGAGGGTATTGGAGACATAAAAAAAGTTGAAAATACTAAATATTTAGGAATTATCACCGATAGAAACATAAAATGGGACCAACATATGATATATTTAACGAAGCGAATTAGAAAATTAATTTATAAATTTTATCAATTAAGGGATATCTTGAGAAGGAGTATGTTAATTTTGGTACATAAATCCCTAGTGGAATCACTTTTAAGATATGGAATATTGGTTTGGAGAGCACTATATGAAAATTTATTAAAGAACTTGTCTACTATTCAAAATTATATATTGAAAATTATTTACAAAAAACTAGACGATACCCAACCAAACTACTTCATGGAAGGGATATATGCAACATAAGATCGCTGTACTTTCATACATTGGTAATATTTATGCATAAAAAAAAACATTTGAAGAATCATAGAAGAATATAGTATAAACTTTAAAATAAAAACACAGAGTCCGAAATGTCAGTTCTGCGCATGCGCGACTTCGGGGCGTGGCTATGATCGGTAAGTCGGCCATTTTGCGGATGGCGGCCATTTTCCAAGATGGCGGACCACGGTATTATCGTACTTTGGAACCTGACCAACAGATGGCGTTCCAGGATGGCGTTTCAAGATGGCTGACCACAGTATTATCGTAATTTGGAACTTGACCAACAGATGGCGTTCCAAGATGGCGTTTCAAGATGGCTGACCACAGTATTATCGTAATTTGGAACTTGACCAACAGATGGCGTTCCAAGATGGCGGACCACTGTATTATCGTAATTAAGAACCTGGCCACCAGAGGAAGTTCTTACAGATCACGTTCTTAAAGATCACTGTATTATCGTCATTAGGAACCTGACCACCAGATGGCGTTCCAAGATGACAAATCATTATATTCTCATCATTCAGAATCTCGCCAACAGAGAGCGTTTCAATAGCATTCAAATTTGAATGTTTGACTTATGACAGTTCTATGCTCTGAGATATCTATGGTTCAAGATGACAGTTTCGAATGACAGATGGGATGACGTATGACAGTTCTATGCTCTAAGATATCTATGGTTCAATATTACATTTGACAGTTACGAATGACAGATCGATGCTCTAAGATATCTATGATTCAAAATGATATTTGACAGTTCTATGTTTTAAATCCAAGATGGTGGATGCGGGAGGCTATGAGAATAAGCATGGGGGCCTAGAGGACTGAAATTGTAAATGGGGGCCTCCAGGTGTCTTCGTTCAGGCTCAGACGACTGAGTTAGATATATAGAAGTATATGGAGTCTTTATGGGGGTCCTTGAGACTCTTATACAAATTTTGACCTTACTTTTCGTTAGCTGACTCACAGATCACGGTTCAGGAACCCCCTCAACAGAGGACAATCGTATTCAATATTTGACGTATAACAGATCTATGGTTTAAATCAAAGATGGAGGATCTACGGTCTTTCCTCTTTCAAATCCAATATGGTGGATTACAGGTGACGTCACGTACCAAGTTGATTTTGAAAAAATTCAAAATTGAAATAATCGAGCTCGGGGTTTGAACCTCTATATTAGGAGTCCATAACTCTACCAAGTTCAAAAAAAATTGAAATTAAAAAATCCAACGCGAGGATCGAACCTCTATATCAGAAGTTGGACACTATCAATCTAAAAAAAAAAGTTTCAAATTAAAAAATCTAACGCGAGGATCGAACCTCTATACCAGAAGTCCAACACTATCAATCTAAAAAAAAAATTCATACTGAAGAAATCCACATGTAGAATTGAACCCAGTATATCTATATTAGGTGTTCACTGCTCTACCAAGCTTAAAAAAAAATTTCAAATTGAAAATTCCAGCGTGAGAATCGAATCTCTATATTAGTCCTGAATAGTTAAAGATTATCCAAATGACATATTATGACTAATATAATTCAAAATATTATACAAGTCGAGACTTGTATATATCTTGTTGAAATAAAACCACTCATTTACTTTTCCTTTTCTTTATTTTCCTACATTTCTCTGTCTACATCATTTAAAACTTTATTTATATTAAAATACATACATTCTAAAATTGCATAGCTTTCAATTGTTGGATTTATGTTACAGAAGGCATAAGTTACAACTTCGACAGATTTATCATTATTCCAAGTAATTTCTTTAACAATAAGAACAAATTTACGATAATAAAAAGGAAAATTGATATTTTGTAACATCTCAATTCTTTTGCTTAAAATATCATTCAACTTGATAAGTTCAGATACATCAGATTCGGTGAAATATAGACAATTTTTCCACTTTGAGATGGAGAATACTTTTTCTTCTTCATAGAAAAACACCTGAGCTCCACTATTGTTTTCTCCTACCCCATTATTCTCAATTAATTTCATGAGTGATTCCCATTCATATTCATCAAATGACATGACACCATCGTTACAGCTTACTCTCACTGCAGGGCTGAAGTCTCGAGCTGGACTCGAACCATTTTCTACTAGAAATATTCCAGTTTGAAATCCACAATTTAAAATGAAATTTTTTTCGTTTTTGGCTGCTTCATCGTAGATATCCAAAATTCTATCCAAATCTTCGTTGATAAAACCACTGTCTTGGGACATCTTGCTACTTCAAACTTCAATACTCAACTGAACTTAAAATTTGTTACTCATATCAATCCAAGAATCATGTGACTTTGGCATACCCAGCCAATGAACGAACACCTTATTTCCTTTTCTGCGCAAGACTTTTTCAACCAAGTAAACGTCAGAGTATTTAGCTCTCTGTAATTCCTCTTCATTGAAACCACCACTAAGGGGATGTCCTTCAGTATCTTCAAGAAGATAAGTAACAGGATTGGTTATCTGAACTTTAACAATTTTGAATAGCTCAGTAGTCCAGTTAGGTGTATATCCCTTTGAAAACACATGCTTGGCCTTACTGATTCGCACTATATCGCCAACATTAAATTTATTTCTTCCAGCAATCTTTATGTGAGAATATACTGAATTCAGTAAGAGTTTTTCATTTTTCTTAGTGACGTCACGTGGCTTCATTCCAATAGTTCTATGTTTGGAATCATTATATTTGTCAACGTTGTTTTCAAGCACATCTATCCACTTGTAAGTTCCATTCAATGAAAAATATCGAAACAATTTATCCTTGAGAGTGCGTATAACTCGTTCAACAATAGCAGCTTTCTTGATGTTATACGTATTATAGTGATTAATATTATATTTCGTCATTAAATTCTGAAATTTTGTGTTGAAAAATTCCTTTCCTTGATCCGACTGTAGGTTCTTAGGCCTTCGACAACTTTGCTCGAGTAAATCCGAAAACGCACGAGTGACTTCTTCACCTGTCTTCGTTTTTAATGCTCTAGCCCATACAAACTTTGAAAAACAATCAATGACTACAAGAATAAATTTTTTTCCCTTATTTTCACGAGCATACATGTCCATCTGACCCAAATCGCATTGCCACAAGTCATCGAATCCCTTAATGATTGTACGTCTTCGTATGAAATTTTTACGTGTTGGTTTATGTAGTTCTTTAACTACTTGATTTTTTTCTCGTGAACGTACCATCATCGATCAAGGTTGATGATTTATTAACTTAAAATCTATCATTCAGATTCTTAAATCTCTGTGATTTGACGATCACCAGATTTCATCATTGATCATGGTTCTTGGTGATTTATTAACTTCAATTTTATCATTCAGATTCTTCAATTCATTTCCGAGATTTGTAAGTTTATCATCAATAATATTTGTCCTACTACGCATATTCAATTCGTGAGTTCCAAGCACCTCACCTGAAATTTTCCTCAGTTTCTTTTCGAGTAAGCCTTGTTGTCTCATTAGTTTTTTATCAAGAGTGACTTCCAGACCTGTGACGATATCATTGAAATATTTCTTCAGTTGTTTATTTTGTTCATTAATGTCTATCTTTATCTGATTGAGTGATTTATTTATTGAATTCTCGAAAGAATTGAATTTCTCTTCTAATTTTTTGGTATCTTGGACTGCAGATTCAATCGCTTGATTGAGTTTAGAAATATCAGGTTTCACCTCATTCGTCTTAGAATCCACGTACTCTTTCGTAGTCGCATCCGAATCACTTGTTGGTATTTTAACGTTACAGAGTTTATGCGCACCAAAATCAAAGTCACCTTGTGAATTCGTGGGAAATCCTTCAATCTTCATATGTTTCACGTGAGATATACGAGACGAGCGACCAAACTCATCAATCGACATGATTAGATTGAATACTTTTCCAATCTACTTTAGTATATAACATTAGCTTCACGAAGCTCCTCGATAATTGACTCGATTTCATTGTCATTAGAGGAATTTCCTGCAAGCTTAGAAGCGTATAATAAACGGAGTCGATCTATGATCTCATTCACATTATCCCAGTATACATACTCTATGGGTTTATCGTTATAAGTCATCAATCCTTTTCCACTCTGCTGAGAAGGAAGCAATCGCTTGATAATATATCTATATTTATCACTCTTACTACTTCTGACTTGCTTTGTGGGGTCAAATCCTCTTTTATGTACATTTGTTATTTCCAAAATCCTTCCATAATTTTCTTTATCTTCATCGGTATATTCTTGAGGATCTTTCATAAAAATCAGCTCATAAAGACCGTGGGTACCGATAAATGACTGACCCTCAATAATGATGTTACCACTTTCATTGAAATCAATCACAGTGTTGCCGAGAGTCCACTTCGATATCTCAGGATCGTATTGTGGTCCGAAAGTAATATCAATTTGTGTTGACTGATTCCAAGCCTGATTGACATATTTACGTACTGGTTCTGGATATTGTCCTAAGTATTCATTCAACTGCTCGGAATTTTTCAACTCGTTAAATAGTTGTTGTGATTTTTCAAGATCATCTCCTACTAAAATAGATTTATTCTCATCTTCATCATCAGAAAACTTCTCAATTTTAGATTCAGCTACTATATCTGTTGGTATAAATTTTGGAATAGAAACTATCTTCGATCGTTGAAATTTCGCTATTGGTTCAAACGGTGAGCTAGCGTAAGAATCCTCACCAACTTCACTAGGTTGATTAATTGATATTGATGGAGGATATTTCAACGGAGTCGAGTGGAACGACTTCGTGAACGGACCCGGTAACGGATCCGTTGCCAACGGACCTGTTGTGAACGGACCTGTTAATGGACCCGTTGTGAACGGACCCGTTGTGAACGGAACTGTTAACGGACCCGTTGTGAATGGACCCGTTGGGGAACCAACCCGTTGGGATCTGTTTGAAAATGGGGTGGCTGGAAATCGTAGTCATTGTAACGCATGTTTGTTGAACAACTGAGTCGTTTTGAACTCAGTCGTTTGGGGTTGAATAGATGCACGTTGAAGTATTGAAGCTACTTGCTTATCCTCTATTCGTTCAAGACGTTCAGTTATTGGAGAAAATATTCGTTTAATCGTTTTATCTTCCTCAGACTTCTTGAAGGCAGTATATTTTTTCCTTACATCCCTTACCAGCTGTTGAATCTTGAGTTTACGTTGGTGCTCTTTACACATGTTCTTGGAAGTCATGATAAAAGTGAACTGAACGTTAATCTATTATGATTTCACTTTTATAAATTCATCAAAACCCATTCGATAACGTCCTTTGTTCAAGTTGAAATACTTCACTATAACTATAAATCCATATTTATCTGCGTTCCAACACAGAGAGCATAATTCCTTGAATTCATCATACGTCATATCTGGGCTAACATGTTCATCATAAACGTGAAATAGGTTAATATCATCCTGTTTGAAAAGGACTATTATGTTTCCGTTATCACGTGTTAGATGTTTCTTCATAGAAACGTATGTTTGACATAGAAATGCCACATCAATAGACTTATGCCGACCCATAGAATAATATTCCTTAATCTTATTTTGCTTGTCACCCATTATATCATCGAAAATGAAGATTGAATGCTCTCGTGCTTCACAAGGGTCAATGATCTCATCACTTTCCTTGTATGGATAATAACCAATATCGGGTATACTCTTGAGAACTTGCTCCAATAAGCGATACTTGGGCTGATAAAGACTTTTCGAGAAAATATAAACGTTTTCAAATCTAAGTCCGTTCGGATTGAAAAGTAAACTTAGTAGAGCATCGGATTTTCCTGACCCACTAGGACCAACTATAAGAAATCTACAACTGTTTTGGAATAAATCACCATGTCTTTTAGCAATCTGATCCTCGAAAATATCTAAATTATCAATCGGTAGCTTAGTTGTTTGTTGTATGACAGACATCTCGATACTAGTGTAAATAAAAAAACAATCTCTATATAAATATATAATTATTTCAAAAACAATTCACTTTTATGTTTCCTCAAATATTGATAAATAATACATTCACATCTACAAGATCCGAAGGATTGACATTTTGAGCAAGCTATCATCATCAACATAATAGTCTTCATCTAGACCTCTCCCAATACATTTCAATGGACAACAATATATTTTTCCATCAATTTTATTCCAACGTCGTTCATCTTCCAAAATGTTGCATTCAGTTTGTAGATGTTTATCTAAGCAATATATGGTTGAACCACACCCCGTACACTTTACATGATTATCGTAAAATATATATTTTTTAGGTAGAGAAGTTATTTTTACATTATAGAAACATCTGATTAAAACAAGAACGAACATAGATATAAGCAGATATGTTGATATGAATATATATTTCACTATTATTTCATAGCGTGACTCTTCAGACATCTTTACTCTGTTAATGCTCTACGTATACTGAATATTATTCGATGAATAGGTTATAAATAACTAAAACAATAATTCTTCACAACTTTTTTATTAAACATCTTCTAGATTTACATTTCAGTTTACTGAATCTATTTTTATTATGGAAAACATCAGCCCAGGGATCCAAGGACATTCGTTTGAAGGAACCAAACATCTTCTTCTTAGCCTCATAAGCTAAAATTTTCTTCTTTAATATTTTTATATTTTCAATATGTTGATCTACAGCAGACATGACGGTATGTTGTACTATTTCGGTATGAAGTTCCAAACCCATTCAAACAAATCTTTGGAATTTGTCATACTGCACATGAGCTCTCCACTACCATGCTGCATGCACAGTGGACGTTTCAATTCAAACTTTGGTGTAATCCAACCATAATTTTCTACATCTGTTATTTGAAGCGACAGTCCAATAGAATTCAATTTATTCAATAGAAAATCATATTTTTGTTTTCCCTTCACATATACGATATCTACATTGGTTAGTAGTTTTTTGAGAATAGCATCTATTTCTACGTACGATACGTTCCCCTCTGAATACCTTAGACCATTATGATATCGTTCCAAGTATCTGATTTGTTTCTTATCTTCTAGAGTAAGTGTGGAATATTCTCTTGGAAGTTTGAATATGAACTGAGCGACTTGATTTCCATTATTTATAGCTATCTCTTTCGGGCAAAATTCTCCACAAATTACGAATCCTTGGATATCTAACGTTATAACCTTCATCTTCAAAGTATTTTCTTCAACTGATTAGAAAGATGTCACCTTCTTAACAGTTTCACTTAGGGGGAGATATTCGATGACGCAATCATGTATTATTATACAGTATGCTCTTGTAGATGCGGGAAATCCATTTCTAACGTGAATTTCCAATTTAGCATCCACGGTAGAAGATTTGAAGCTTTCAGCGCGTCTAGAGAAATCGATTACAAATATAGCTCGTGATTTGAATTGTACATAATCAAGTAGAGCGGCCTTCTTCTCATTCATATAACTTGATGAAAATTCCGAATAGTTATGATGAGCTTCGGCGAAATCGTTCCTTTCGAAATCTTAATTCAGGTTTTCTTGGGGTATATATTCACCGTTCAAAAGTAGTCTCACATCTGATACGTCAATGTTATCTAGATAATTTGGATCTTTCATATCATTGTCTTTTCTATTTTTATGGAAGCAACAAATTATGTATCGAGGACAATCGATAATTGATCCAGTTTTCACGTTCCATACTTCCTTAGTGGAACCTTGTGTATAAACAGGTAGTTCATGCAACTCCCAACGTCTGAACGGTATTAAAACGGGTCTATCCATTTTCATTGATTGAAGAAGTTCTAATTTGAGAGGACCTGATGGATAAATATGTTTAACTCTTAATTCCATACTCTGAATAGAAATTTTTGCTCTGGTAACTCCAGCAGCTTCCCCCACTCCAGCACTAACCAGCATTGCATTCTTGTCATTGCGAGCTCGAACGAAACGAATCAGCTATTTTCCACAAATAGCCATTCGATAATCGTTGAATATATTCAGGAGATGACTCAGCGGTATTCGTAAATCAAAGCTTCCATCTTGATTTGTAATAGGACCGTTTGGATAATTCCATCCTGCAATAGCCAGTTCGCGAATTTCAGCTTTCTCATAACATAAAAATCCTCGTACAGTACTAACAAGTCCTGGATCTTTAACTGTATCTATCTCGCTTCCACACAGTTCGTAAGATATTGAATCGAAAAGGAAAGCACCTGCGTTATTCACCAACGAAACATCTCCTGCACCTGCAGTTTTAGTCAATTTTCCTCTGATAATGACAGCTGCATCGTTCATGAGAAGTCAGGTCTATTGATCCCTATCTCGATGGTGTCGTTATTTTCAAAGGATTTAATAAAAGGTAAATATGTCCGACTTTCAACTCTGACGATTGAATCATCATTGACGAGAGGGCGGTACAGATCGAAAGCCTGGCTGGATAACATGACCTATAGATTGTAAAAATATTTTATTTTCTAACGTTAGGTGTGATCTGGATGGCTGTTGAATGACTAATAGTTTATGTACTCTTACACCTATATTTTTATACTTGGAGGAAAAAATCAAGACCATTTTTTAAGTTCCAATCTAACTATAATTTCTTTTCCTCTAAAATTAACCAGTTCAAAATCTTGATCCCGAGTTATATTAAATATCCTTTTCTTCAACACAGGAAGGTTTATTAAATTTCTCGGTGTTTCGTCTATCGCGTAACCTGGGTCTACGTTCACCAAAAATTCGTATATCGTATGTGAAGGTCTATCGTTGTAAAATGCTCCCTCGCTGATATTACTATCTATATGTATAGTTCTAACTTCAACTATTTTCACGGGTAAATTTGACTCATGAACATTTCCAGCTTCTAAAATCTTCTCGGAGAATCCCAATAGACTTCCTAGGGAATTTTTCTTCGTAAAATCGATAGAGTATGACTTGTGAAATATCTCGCTTCTTAAAGTATTATTATTGGGCCTCAGGAAAAATATTTCTTTGGAAGTATCCTTCTTTTGTTCTTCTTCAGATAGCAAATGTTTTTTCAAATAATCTTCGATATCGGTTATCTCATATGTACCAGTAGGTATAGTTAGGCTTGTTTGCTCCTTGTCAAAATAGTAGAACTGAGTATTATCGTCTATATTTGGTATTGTATTATATGAATAGAATCCGATTAATGCAAGTCCGTACTGGAAATTTTCATTCAATTCGATTGGAGGAACGAAATCAATGGATAACGTTGAAGTGCGACTCTTCAGTGTAAATGTCACAGACAAGACTGATGAAAATAAAACTAATAGTCAATATTTATAACATTTTATTCTGTAGGAATTCCAAACACAATTTTCCACAATTTTCAGTGTTATAGGGCTGATATTGATCTCTATTATATAGTATTTTAACGTTCAAGTAAATCACCAACTCCTTCGGTGGCTTCATATCACCAAAACTATCGAAATATTCTGCAACATTTTCGTTTTTTGTGTAAGCTGTCCAATGGCTACCAGGTCCCTGTGAAGAATCCAAGTTGATCACCCCACATTCCTTTTTCCATGATTTTTTTTGGTAAATTATCACGCATAAATACACCTCTGAAGTAAGGTATATTTTTCGCATAATTTTCAATCTCATAATCGTATAGAGCTCTATTGGACAGCTTAGTTAATAGTTTTTTTGTTTTTTTAAGTAAAGTCGATATCCTCGTTTAGATTTTCTCATGTAGAGTCCTTTACCTATAGATTCCATAGCCTTGTTATGGCGATGTTCCTCTTCTAACTTTTTAGTAGCATTTTTAGCGTCAACTACGGTTTTGGCAACAGCGCTACCTCCACTCAACAACATTCCCAAAGCAGATAGTCCAGCGAATATTGGAACTAAGGGTAGAAGACCCCCTGATTTTGATTCGAATGGAATAATTCTAGGTACTCGTATGTTTCTACGACTCCCTGCTTTCTTGATTGCAAACCTTGCTGCTTTAAGTGCCTTAATGGATGACTTTTTCAGATTTCCTTCAATACCTTCTCTTTTCAACATTTTGGCAACAGGGTTTATAACACTCATTTTGAACGACTTTTTGAGACCCATTCCTAGTTTACGTTTAGCTTTCATAATTCCTGTAACCATAAGAGCGTTAGATTTCTCTTTGAATTTAGCGTCCTTTGACTTAAATCGTTCCCAAGCTTTATCTTCGAGAATTTGATCAGCTTTATGTCTAACAGATAGATCTTTGCTTTTCGAGTAGGAAATGTCGTGTTCTTTACAAGCTTCGTCGAGTTTATCAATCCCCGGATCACCTCTACGAAGACGTTCTTCTAACTTGGTACCAGGTCCACAATACGAATAACCTGGTAAATGTAACTCAATCGGTAATTTATTTATTAGTGTGTTGACAAGTCCGTCACCTATGAAAGTTAGCATGATAATGAAATGACTTCATTCAGTTCGAACAATATATGGAATCAGACATTTGAATTTAAAAAATTAAATCAGACATTTGAATTTAAAAAATTAAGTCTGATACGCCCCTGTAAATTTATGAATTATTTAATACAGAAATGATAGAAACAATATTGGCTGACACGTACATTCTACATAATTTATTCATAACAGGAAATTTGAGACATTGTCGCAATAATTATGCGAGACTCTTTTAAATATATCCTTACTAGTATTACAGATTTCAAACGAATTCATGAAATCAACCATATATTCGAAAAGACTCACATTCCAGGAAATGTTTCTTGAATGATTTCGCTTATAATACTCACCGATTGAAAAATGTATAAACCGAACTCTGATAAAATCTCCTACTTCGATGATATCATATTGTTGGTTCTCTTTACCCCTTAAAATTAAATGTAATTATAATAACGGATTTTTCAATTTGATTTTTTTTTAAGCTTGGTAGAGCAGTGAACTCCTAATATAGATATACTGGGTTCAATTCATACATTAAGTATGATTTTTTTCAGTTTGATAGAGGTTCGATTCTCGCGTTGGATTTTTTAATTTGAATTTTTTTTTAAGAGCAGTGAACATAGTGTTAAACTTCTGATATAAAGGTTCGATTCTCGCGCTGGATTTTTTAATTAAAATTTTTTTTTTTTTAAAGAACAGTGAACATAGTGTTGAACTCCAAATATAGATATATTGGGTTCAATTCTACATGTGGATTTCTTCAGTATGAATTTTTTTTTAGATTGATAGTGTTGGACTTCTGGTATAGAGGTTCGATCCTCGCGTTGGATTTTTTAATTTGAAACTTTTTTTTTTTAGATTGATAGTGTTAGACTTCTGATATAGAGGTTCGATCCTCGCGTTGGATTTTTTAATTTGAATTTTTTTTGAACTTGGTAGAGTTATGGACTCCTAATATAGAGGTTCAAACCCCGAGCTCGATTATTTCAATTTTGAATTTTTTTAAAAGCAACTTGGTACGTGACGTCACCTGTAATCCACCATATTAGATTTGAAAGAGGAAAGACCGTAGATCCTCCATCTTTGATTTAAACCATAGATCTGTTAAAACGTCAAATATTGAATACGATTGTCCTCTGTTGAGGGGGTTCCTGAACCGTGATCTGTAAGTCAGCTAACAAAAAGTAAGGTCAAAATTTGTATAAGAGTCTCAAGGACCCCCATAAAGACTCCATATATTTCTATATATCGAACTCAGTCGTCTGAGCCTGAACGAAGACACCTGGAGGCCCCCATTTACAATTTCAGTCCTCTAGGCCCTCATGCTTATTCTCAGAGCCTCGCGCATCCACCATCTTGGATTTAAAACATAGAACTGTCAAATATCTTTTTGAATCATAGATATCTTAGAGCATCGATCTGTCATTCGTAACTGTCAAATATAATATTGAACCATCGATATCTCAGAGCATAGAACTGTCATACGTCATCCCATCTGTCATTCGAAACTGTCATCTTGAACCATAGATATCTCAGAGCATAAAACTGCCATAAGTCAGACATTCAAATTTGAATGACAAAGTTGAAGTGGGCTAGAACGAGCACAGGTACACTACTCTTATGTTTCACTATATAAAAAAAATATTTAGATACTGTATTTAGCAGTAACGAATAGTTGACATGTTTCGAGTTATGAACTCATTATCAAGACTGACTACAGGAGAGTATTACATCGTAGTTTATAAAACAGACAAAAGCAAAGGTGATAACTGAAAATCAATTTGTTCGTTTACAAAGGGGTAATTGACTATTATGGGCAGAACTTATTTCGAGACGTTATCAACTTATTTCCTTCCACGCCAACTCAAGAAGTTAAAAATATTGTTAAGCGATATCTAGAGATAAACCCAAATTTAACAACTCAAGCAGTCAACGAAACAATGTCTGCCTCAAACTTATGTTTGAAACAGAGGTATTTCAAATTTGATAATATATTATACAAACAAGAAGACGGATTGCCCATGGGATCACCGTTATCGCCTTTGTTGAGTGAAATTTTCACGAATAACTTAAAAGAAAAAATTTTCAATGCTGATAATGATTTAATTACTAACGTTTCATTATGGAGGCGTTATGTAGATGATATTTTTTGTATTTGGACCGGTACAGATAGGCAGTTAGATAAATTCCTCAAATATATAAATACCTTCTACAACTCAATCAATCAATTCAATTTACAAAAGAAGTAGAAAACGAAAACGGTACCTTGAATTTCTTAGACGTTCAGATTGCTAAGAATTTGAATTCTCTTACTTTCAACATTCATAGAAAACCAACCATCACAGATACTTTAATTCACAGCGACAGTAACCAACACATTAAAATAAAACTCACTGCTTTTCATTCGTTCGAACATAGGTTGTTCACGATTCCATTATCGGAAACAAATTTTCAAACTGAAGTTAATACAATTAAATTATTAGTCACCAATAATGGTTACAATGAAAGTCTTATCGACAAGCTCATTGGAAAAAAACGAATAAAGTATCTGCAACATTCAATATACCCCACGCAAACTATTAATGAAGAACAAAAATACTTCCAATAAATTATGTGCCTAATTTGAGTAGCAAAGTTTGTAACAGACTATCGAAAAATAACGTTAAAACAATTTGTACAAATAAAAGAAACTTGAGGTCATTCTTGGTCAATAATAAAGGAAAATCTAACATCGGAGAAAACAGTGGTGTTTACAAAATATTTTGCGACGAATGTCCTGGTTTCTATATTGGACAAACAGGAAGGAATATAAATATTCGCGTTAAAGAATATAAAAAGTCAATTTTACAAAACAAAAATACCACTGGCTTCTCTGAACATTGTACAACATTCAATCACTTCCTGGATTTCAACAAAACCAAATTGTTACATTCAGGTAACAAAGGAAAGCGCCTTGACCTTTTTGAAATTCTGGAAATAAGTTCCGCCCATAATAGTCAATTACCCCTTGTAAACGAACAAATTGATTTTCAGGTATCACCTTTGGTTTTGTCTGTTTTATAAAATAGGATGTAATACTCTCCTGTAGTCAGTGGGATGTATACACAAAAACATTAGACACAATGATAACGGATATCCCAATCATAACGAATAAAGAAGAACTGGAAGAATCAGTTTCTAAATTACAAGAGAACATACTTAGTGCATTCAAAATAGCAAGTAATAAAAAACGACAACCTATGAATAGACATCCATATGGAAAAATACCTTATGAAATCAAAACATTGATAAGAGAAAACAGAAGGCTTAGGAGATTATACCGAAGGCACCGAACTGAACAAGACAAAGCAGAACTACGAGTACACAGCCAGGTGCTGAAAAACACATTGAAAAACTATTGAGAAAATAGGTGGAATCAAAAACTCGAAACTTTAGATACCAGAGACCACACTGCATGGACTATGCAGAAGAAATTGCGTAGAGTGAAAGAACATATCCCACCCCTACATAGTGCAAATGGTATGGTATACACAGAAGAAGATAAGGCTGAAGCACTGGCAGAATCAATCGAAGGAGAAGGCCGAATAAATGAACATCCAGACGATGACGAGAGACACGAAAGATTCGTTACAAGAGTAGTCAGAGAGATTCGAGATCGGGAAAGCGAAAGAGAAGTCACAGATTCAACCACCGAAGAAGAGGTGAGAATTATTATCAAAAAATTGAAGAGACGAAAAGCGCCCGGTCCGGACAATATAACACATGCTATGCTGAAAAACTTGCCTAGAAAAGGTACCTACAGAAGCAATAGCATCAATTGTGAATGCGATTATGAGTTTCGACCACTTTCCAATGCAGTGGAATCACACCAACGTGATAGTCTTCGGAAAACCAAACAAAGATAGAAAATTCCCACAGAATTATAGACCAATAAGCCTTTAACCTGTACTCGGCAAAGTATCAGAAAGAATAATAGTGAGAATATTACGCGAAGAAACAGACGAACTAGATATATTGCCAAAAGAACAGTTCGGATTCAGACAAGGACACTCCTCGGAACAACAAGTACTGCGAATAGTAGAAACGATTACAAAAGGATTCCAAATTAAAGCCATGACATTCGCGGTGTTCCTAGATGTAGCAAGAGCCTTCGACAGAGTTTGGCAAGACGGACTTGTATGCAAAATGCATAACGCGGGATATAAACTAAAGACCTGTAAATTGTTAAACAACTACATGAGCGGCAGAACGTTTAGAGTAAGAATTGGCAATGCAAGATCTCAACCAAGAAATACAGAAGCAGGGGTTCCCCAGGGATCCGTACTTGGCCCACTGTTATACCTGATATATACTCACGACATTCCTAAGACAACGAACACGAGATTATCCCTGTATGCTGACGATACTGCCATAACCAGCACACGTAGAAACGTAGGAATAATATGTAAAAGGCTACAAGAAGAGATTAACCAAATCTCGAAATGGTGCGTAAAATGGAAGATAGAAATCAATGGCCAGAAGAGCCAGGCAATCTTATTCCAGAAAAGGATGCAAAAACCAAAAGATAGAAAACAACGATATTCAATGGTCTAAGGAAGTTACTTACCTGGGAGTAACTATGGATGCGAGATTAACATGGAGAAAACATGTAAACAAAGCAGTATAAAAGACAAAAGCAGCAATGGCGCAGCTGTATCCACTCATCAATAAGAAGAGCAAGATGACGAACAGAGTCAAGATAGCCCTGATAAGGGCCATAGCCAGACCGCAACTGACGTACGGATCAGTAGCGTGGGGATACACTGCAAAAAGCAACCTAGACCGGATAGCAAGTACGGAAAATAGATTTATTAAAACAGCATTGGGAGCACCATGGTATGTTCGAAATGAACAAATACACAGAGATATTGAATGGGACCTATGAAAGAATTTATGAAGAGAAAAGCGCAAAATATATTTACGGCAATAAAAGAGCATCAAAATCAAGAGCTCAGAGAATTGACAAACAACGATCTAGAAGAAGACGCACAAAGAACGAGAGCCTATTACAAAAGACCTAGAGATCAAGTGGACTTATAATTATTTTATTTTCAGGTACTTATTAGCTGTACCTAGATTTCTTCGGAAATTAGTTAGGCGAACAATGGAATCTTTTTTAATGCGCCGCGACGCAGAGAGACATACACTTGGGTCTTGAAATATAGACACAAGGAAGAGAACAGGTTCTAGTGCTGACCGCAGCACGTGAGTCCTAATCTAAGTGCGAGACTGGAGGTTTAGTAGGCTAACGCCCGGAAACCGAAAGAACAGAGGTGTTTTTAGTGGGTAGGCAATATTGCATATATATATTTATATATATATATATATATATATATAATATATATATATATATATATATATATATTATATATATATATATATATCAACTATTGAATCCCACACAGGCCGGGTTAGCAACCAGTATCGCTTTTGAAGTTTTCACCTCGATTTAAAAAAAAACAAAAAAAAAATCCTGTAGTCTTGATAATGAGTTCATAAGTCGAAACATGTCGACTATTCCTTACTGCTAAATACAGTATCTAAATATTTTTTTTTATATAGTGAAACATAAGTCAAGTGTTTTTTATTTTAAAGTTTATACATTATTCTATACGTATTTCGGCTCGGCAACTGGTGCTGGTAAAATATAATCGATGGGTCCAAACTATCAAAGATTCAACAGTGGGGAGTGGCTTAGGTCTAACTGGTCATTGAGAAGAATGTAATTATGGGATTTTAAATCCCATAGGAAGGCTAGTGAACAAGTCCGTTTCTCTAGGGACCTATAGCTAAATGCAGTTCTGGACGGCCAATGGGCTTGTCAACATTGTACATTTTCCATCTAATTAATGATTTGAACTTCTGAAACTCCTAAACATACACAAACATCTATACATAACCCAGGATTCGAACCCAGCACGACTGCTTCAGAAATAGTTAGTCTACCTCTGCTCCATAAGGCGTGCGTAGATGACTATCAATTATGTAGATGGTGATATCTTGATAGCCGATCAATAAACTTTACTACAACGAAAGCAATATGCGGTCACAAAATTCAGTTAAAATTTAACCTGTATATCGCTCGTAACCTTCCGTACCAGAGTTTCGTAAACTATTGATTAGTTTTTCCTTATTGTCTGAAATTCTATTGTGCACCTTTTCAAAAAGTAAGGAGATAGAGTTTTTCTTAATATATTTATTCAGTTTAAAGGCACAAGATTTTAACAATCTTTTAATCAACTCGACACGGAAATATTCTCAGTTCACTGGAATATTGTTACATATAATAAGATTATTCAGTAGATAGTGATAAACTATAGATAATAGATATCATCAATGCTTTAAACAAATCAAAAAGTATCTACATGCAGAATCAAAAGTTAATACAGAACTCAAATGCATTAATCCACAATCTCAGTTGTTTACGGCAAATACTAAAGCATAATTCAAGTTTATTAAATTGTGTGTGTAGTTATGTATACATCGAAACTGACAGCAGTAAATATTAACGTAAAATAGACAATATAACTGTTCATTTCGGTAAAATGAATGAAGCCATAATTAATGATCTTTTAGGTTTTGGTGTTGAAACAAAAGACTAATTCAATGGAAGTCAGGAAATTATTTACCACATGTAGCCCAGTCAATTACCATTTTCCTGTGTATTTAACCCATACACCACCGATTTTCATAAAAATTTGGATTTAGGTTCTACTTACCGTGGGTGAAAAATTTTTCATTGAGTATAAGTGCGGAAATCAATGACTTATTTTTAGCATTTTTTGTTCCATGAAGTTTTTTCTGAAAGTCAATACTTTTCGACTTATTCGCGAGTGAAATTGTCGGTTTTCAGGCAAAAAAACCACGTATTTAGATTCTTTTTCGCGAATAACTAGAAAAATATGCATTTCTTCGAAAAACCTGTGAAGAGCAAAATTATAGCTTATAGAAAAACAAAGAAAATCGTGTATTTATGATGAATGCAGACTCAATACAAACGGAATGATTGTTTGTTGAAAGTTGATTGGTATATTTAAACGCCAAAATGGAAATAAAATAACCAAAAACCAATGCATTTTTCGGCGAAAACTCATAGAACCTTCTTCAAAGTCCTTTGAAAAACCTTTATTTTTGTTCTTCATAAAAGTTCCTAGCATCAAAACTGAGCGAGTTATGAAGAGAATAATGTCGAATCCTATTTTTTCGTTGATAGTGAAAATCTCACCCTCTCTTTCACCCCATTTGAAAAAAATCTTTGCCACTCTACAATTCACTTAACTTATGTTCTTATTATACGTTTTGAGTGTCTGACCAGTTTAAAGTACTTTCGAAAAAAATTGAGGTTGAAGAGAGATAATCATTTTTGTAGTTTAGCGAAAAATCGAATTTTTTTCAAAACAACTCAAAAACTATTAATGATACGTAAAATTTTGTGAAATACAAAATTGTAGATTTTTCCGAGGGTTTTTCTTTTTTTTAAATTTTGGCGTTTCATTTTAATGAAATGGGTATAAAAACATATAGATATATAACATACTCAAGTATTTCTATCTTATGCTATCTTGGATTAGAACTTGGCCACGGCTTCCGGGGTAGAATTCACCAAATCCTTCAAGGTGCAGATGCTTGTGCACAAAGAAATGAAAATAAGACAATATATGTGATAACTAGTGTAGTCCAGAACAGCAGTTTAAATTCACGAGTAGTTTCTCTTAACAAAAATAATTCGAAATATAATAAAACCATGTAATTACTTAGATTTCATCTAACTTTTCTAACTAATTAATAATATTCTAAAGTAAATAATTTGGACTAAGCAATGGCTCAAGCGATCATAAAACTCCCTCAGGATGTTTTCAATAATATTCTGGGGAATGTCTCTTGAAGTTTGCAGCACTTTCTTTCAAAATATCCAAGTCAGCTATTATTCAATATAAACTTCATATAGCCTCAATAGAAATAATCTAAAGGTAGAGAGGATAACTAGGCTATTTGAAAGATTCGTTTTTGCCTATCCATCTTCCTAGAAATCGCTGATTCAGTAGATGGGTTACTGCCCTACTGTTATGAGGAGGAACTCCATCTTGTAGGAACCAAATTTCTACCATCCCCATTTCTGTTATAGCCGGAAAAATCCTTCATTTAAATAACTCCAGGTACCAATCTCTATTCCATTTTCCAACTATGAAAAAAGGTCCTATTACATGCCCTGCAAAGATTCCAGCTCAGGTTTTCACTGTTTGAGGGCTTTGACTTCTTGTGGCATTGTACCGGGTGGCCAGACAGAATGCAAAGCGCTGTATCTCGTAAACTATTTGTCGTAGAGACTTGCAGTGAAAAATATTATAACTAAAGTGGCCAACAGAAAATCCTGGGAATTATTTTCATGCTTCCAAGATTGCCGCTAGATGACGTAACCGCCATCTAAAACTTTTAATGTGATTTTTCTCTGAAATACACCTATTAAATGTATCACAAAAAAATATATGTGTTTTCAAACTAAGCTTCATCCGAGTAATTTTTGTTCAACACTCTTTGATGTATCTATTGAAATGAAGTGGTAGTGACGATTCAATGTTTTTTTGAATAAACAGCTGTAATTCCTGAACGAATGAACGGATTTTAACAAAGTTGGTCTTGTTGGGAAAAGCATTTATTGCTCCATCAAACCCATTTCATCTGAGATATGTCAAATGTTTAGTGATGCCGTTAGAGCGTGTTTTTTGATATAATAACAGAGAAATGGCAAATTCTCTGAAAAATTAAATGCAATAACCTGATTTTTTTTCATTAAAATGGTTTGCCATGACACCAAAATAAGCTATCGAAAACCGTATCTTGATATCTTATTCCTAGTCTAAAATAACGAAGACAGAAATACGATGAATTAGTCAAATATTATAATCCACTTACTAGCGCAATTCGTATTGTGCAATAATCAAATATGTTTAATATATTCAAGGTTTTCAATATGGAAAAAGCGAGTTTATATGTGAGGAAATTGCAGTTTCGAAAAATCTTACATTTTCACACAAAATCGTGAATATTCCGATTGATTATTCGCACCTTGAAAGTTGAGTGAAAGCTCAAGCAAATTGGCTCACTAAAAATGTACACGGAATGAAATGAAGCGATGTTGGAACAATTGGTCACGCAGAAATAGCACAAATTTAAAAGTAAACAACAGGCTATGACGGCTCCATAATGGTAAAGGGTTTGCAAAAAAAGAATTGGGTTGAAAAGTATGTATCGAAGAAGAATGAAGTTATTGATGTGGAATCATTGAACTGTCCTCGTTCAAGTTCTCTACGAAATAACGAATCTTTTCATTGCAATCTACATTAATTCAATTCACTACGAGTTATGAACTCATTATCAAGAGTCTTGATAATGAGTTCATAACTCGAAACATGTCGACTATCCTTTACTGCTAAATACAGTATCTAAATATTTTCATATAGTGAAACCTTAGGCCAAGTGTGTTTTATTTTTAAAGTTTAAGCTTCATTCTTAATAGCTTTAGCTATCCCAGCAGCTCATCACGTTGGTGTTTTACCACAGTTTGAGGGGCCCAGTATGAGACATCGAACTGTGGATGGTAAATGGTTTCGATTTTTTTCGGAAAAATTATGATATTACTTACGAAAAATCACTATAAAGTTTTTGGATGGCGGTTACACTCCCTGGCGGCCGTCTTGAAAACATGAAAATAATTTACAGGATTTTCTGTTGGCCACTTTAGTTATAAAATTTTTTTCATCAGTTTGCATTCTTACCTGGCCACCCGGTACACATTAATATTTCCTTGAGCCCAATATCTGCAGTTTTGTGAATTCACCTCATCATACAGTGTGAATTTTATATAGAAATGTTTCACAAAACTCTGTTCTCAATGCAGGAACTTTTAACTCTTGGTAATTTTGGTACTTGTTTGATCGAAATTTTTCTTTGCGTGCAATTCGCAGTACCGAACTTATCACATCTATCCTCTCATTTTCATTGATTTTTTATTGTGCTCTAACTCCTGATCTCTGTCCAAGCTACAGAGATTTTTTCATGTAAAAAGTGTTAGAAGAAAACCAGCTGCGCCATTGTTTGTAAAATAGCTCCATATGATATAGTGATATATTTTTCACTCGACTTTATTATTTATAACTTTGTTATTAACAATTTTATGCAGAAAATCGCATTTTTTTAGTTTTTTGCTTATAAAATTGAAACTATCAGAGTTATCGTAATGATGTTCATAGACTTATTGTAGAAAATGAAAAGACAAAGAAAATGATAGGTCGGACGACTCCATCAGACTCTTCGTTTACGAGAAGATCGGAAAAAACCGGTCAAAATGCAGTTTTTTCAAAAATTCATATCTCGGTTATTTGTCGAGCTGTAGCGTAGATACTCCGGTCGGTATTAGTAATCAATATAAGCTTTATTTATTCAAAGAGCAGAATTTGTCCGATGCATAGTTTTTGATCTGTGGCCATTTGTATATATTACTATGCAATTTTGCACCTGAATGCGACAGGTATGGTCCGATTTCAATTTACAAAAAAGATTTTGAAAGTAGAATTCTCATAGTTGAAAACGTTCATCTTGGTTTTACATGAGAACGAATGTCATGCTTCTCCCTGCCTGCTGCTCTTCCCCCACTCTTCAACTACTCTCACGCGTTCGGACGTTTTAAGTCATGTTCAGCTTTATTTTTAACATATTTCTCAGCGTTTTCATGTAAAACCAAAATAAACGTTTTGAACTACGAGAATTCAACTTTCAAAATATTTTTTGTAAATTGAAATCGGAGCATACCTGTCGTATTTAGATCTGTTGGAAAATTGCATAGTAAAATATTCAAATGGCCACAGATCAAAAACTATGCATCGGACAGTTCCTGCTATTCGCACAAATAAAGTTCATATTGATAACTAATACTTACCGGAGGATCTACGCTACAACTCAGAAAATAACTGAGTTATGAAATTTTGAAAACACTGCATTTTGGCAGGTTTTCTCCTATTTTCTCGTGAACTAAGAGTCTTATCGAGTCGTCTCATTTTCTTTATCTTTTCATTTTCTACAATGAGTCTATCAATACCATCACGATTACTCTGACAGCTTCAATTTTATAAGCAAAAAACTAAAAAAATGCGATTTTTTGCATAAAGTTGTTAATAACAAAGTCGAGTGAAAAACATATTACTATATCATATGGTACTATTTCACAAACAATGGCGGAGCTGGTTTTCTTCTTACACTTTTTACACAAAACGCTCACTCTAAATCTCTGTAGCTTGGTCTAGGTCTGATATTTTTGATATTGTTGTTAAGGACGGAACCGGTCTCTCAGAATATTCAACTAAAATGATCTATCACTGCAACTAAAGCCACTGCAGTACCAATCATAAATGTGTGTACATTTTCAAACTTAATTAGAAATGAAAGTTTTCAACAATCCAAGTTGTCAAACTAAAAAACTCATGATAATACTATAGCCACAAACTTCAATGTTATTTTTCCTATGTCTACCTTCGAATGACGCAGGCATTTTTCATTGGAATTAATTGCAATGATTTTCCTATGTCCACCTTGAAATAATTTTCACTGTATAACTATATATAAATAAATGGCATGACACGAAATTTTAGTATGAAAGACCAAATTCAAAATTGAAAATATTAGGAATCAATAATTATGTAACTATATAAGATTATTTATTAAGATTACTATTCATGTTCTTAAAGATATTTTTAACAAATAACCAAAGTAGTAGCGTCCAAAATCAATAATATTTAGAATTTCCACAAAATTGATAAGAACATAAAATTGATCATAATCGGTAGAATAATGTATCATATATTTCATTATAATTTTTGAATGTGATATGGTAATGTTAAATGATGATAGAAATAATGTGAAATGAGGAAATGATAGATTATTTGAGAATATTTTGGATTGATTGGGCCGATACTAGGTGTAAATTAATAAACATATTAAAACATTGGTTAATAATAACAATTTACACATTTATGATAAATGTGTAAATTGTTATTATTAACCATTGTTTTAATATATTTGAGAATAACTGAATTTGTAAGAGAATACAAAAAAATGTTGAGATTGTGTATAACGTTGGAATGTCTTAGTTTGGATCTTAGATATAAGATTTATTAAAAAACGTCAACTTTTTAATAAAATCGAGTTTTTTAAGATTCAATAAGCCTGTTATTGCTAATAATTATCAAGAGATTAGAAATAGTTCACAGGCAACAACAATTCGAATAAATAATTAAATATATAAATATATATATATATATATATATATATATATATATATATATATATATATATATATATATATATATATATAAAAGTATATATATATATATATATATATATATATATATATATATATATATATATATGTATATATTGATATATCGTACCTATGTTTTCTCGGATGATGGAATAAATTTGAGAAAGATTCCGGGGTTCAATCCGATTTTTTCGAAAGTTTTGTTAGCGCTGAGAAGCACCGTTTGTTTCACGACGTTTCGCTAAAATCTCATTTGGCATTTTCAAGTGCTGCTGTACGTCTGGTGACTCAACGGTAACTTGCCGTCAGCGCCAACAAAACTTTCGAAAAAATCGGATTAAATCCCGGAATCTTTCTCAGATGAGATGGAAATTGATAGACAGACTGTTTCGCCCCTTATTGGGGCTCATCAGTATCATCCATCCACCGAAAGTGATAACCAAACTAACATTTCGACCAAACTGATATTTCGATGCTTCGTGAACTCTTATAACCAGCTCCGCTAGGAGGTTTGTTTGATTAGTTTCAAAGAAATGTCCTAGTTCACTTAATTTTATAACCACGGGCGTGCTTTCCGTTCAACACGAATAATTCTTACTTACATTCATTTGCCATTGCGATAAAATTCGGAGCGATTGCTGCTTGCGGTGTGTGAATGTTGAATCACATCGAATTGATGTGTCACCTTTACTCTTGCTTAGCGAATATAGTAGCCACCTTCGGGTGTTCCGGACGTACTAGTTCTCGTTGCCGAAATGTTTTCGTCTGTCTGAAAGATGTGGTTCAATTTTTACCGACTGATGGCGCTGTGTCATATTTATATGCCATGGAGTTACTAGAAGAAAAATGTATGACCGTTTGAAATGTTAGTTTGGTTATCACTCTCGGTGAATGGATGATACTGATGAGCCCCACTACGGGCGAAACAGGCTGTTTATCAATTTCCATCAATTGTGATAAACAAATTAACATTTCTAACAATTACCGTCTAGGTCAGATGTTGATATTTCGATGCTTCGTGAACTCTTATAACCAGCTCCGCTAGGAGGTTTGTTTGATTAGTTTCAAGTAAATGTCCTAGTTCACTTAATTTTATAACCACGAGCGTGTTTTCCGTTTAACACGAATAATTCTTACTATATATATATATATATATATATATATATATATATATATATATATATATATATATATATATATATATATATATATATATATATATATATATATATATATATATATATATATATATATATATATATATATATATATATATATATATATATATATATATATATTATATATATATATATATATATATATATATATATATAGAGAGAGAGAGAGAGAGAGCTTTATTTGAGTTTTAATTGCATAATTGAGGAATCACGTCAAATT
Organism: Cynegetis impunctata; assembly: GCA_030704885.1. Lineage (NCBI taxonomy): Eukaryota > Metazoa > Arthropoda > Insecta > Coleoptera > Coccinellidae > Cynegetis > Cynegetis impunctata. The sequence goes on along the minus strand of JARQZK010002325.1, from coordinate 1,975 downwards.
ATTTGCTTAAAATAATGTATAAAAATATCACAATCGTAATTAAAAATTACATCAGTTTTAAAACAAACAATAAAATACGCTAAAAATTTTAAAACTCATTTGATGAGTATGGCTCAATATCACATAAATATTTAAATGAATTTCTCTTAAATTGTTTTATCCTGTAGGACTTGAATTCATCTGAAATTTTGTTGCAAAACATTATAGACGCATAACGCGGCCCTATTTCAGTAAGAGTTTTTTTGTATGCTGGTATCTCCAATTTTTTGTCACCATATTGAAATTCAATTTTTTTAATTTATCTTCATTTTGATATACAAACAAGACACATTCATAAATGTATATGCCATATACAGTTAGTAGTTTATTGCCCTCAAAAAGGCCTTTGCAAGTTTTCATAGAATCAATCTTGAACATTGTCCTTATTATGCGTTTTTGCATTATAAATACTCTTTGCAGCTGTGAGCTGCAACCCCACGCTACAATGCGTGTATATATATTTAAATATATATATATATATATATATATATATATATATATATATATATATATATATATATATATATATATATATATATATATATATATATATATATATATATATATATATATATATATATATATATATATATATATATATATATATATATATATATATATATATATATATATATATATATATATATATATATATATATATATATATATATATATATATATATATTTATTTTTTTTTTTTTTTTTATATATATTTTATTTCTTCATAATGCCGCAAACTACTTCTGCTTGAACAAAAAATTATTATTTTTCAGTTTCAAAATAATATACGCAGGTTCCTCAAAAAATAATTTCGATATATGAATACTTACATAAATTACGAAACAATTAATTCGCGTAACTCTTAACTCACCTTCAACTGTCAGCATGAATTCAGCGCGTTCTTTCTCTGAACTGGTGCATACGTATTTCCCGCTATCTTCCAGCGTGGTACTCATAAAGAGGATTCTCGTTCCATCTGATCCAGTCTGGACTTTCGGTCGCGTGTAATGTCCAAGTGGTCCTCGCGGACCAGACCACGATAATGCAATGCTCCTGTTGTCTGGATTATGACAAGATACGAAGAAGGTGGAATTAACTACTTTGACGGCGATGTCTTGAGATACTACGAGAGATCCTTGGACTGTTTCTGAAACTAAATAAAAGAATACTGAATCCACAAATCATGAAAAATTTACAAAAAGAATATCGGCGTTTAACCATACGGTGCTTCATCAGATAGAACTGAACTCATATCTATGGTATCACTGTTTACAGTACCTAACGATTGCAACAAGAAACTAAAAAGTGGAGTAATATGTAGAAAAACCATCGGGAATCTTGAACTATCTATATGTGAGATATTAAATATATATATATATATATATATATATATATATATAAATATATATATATATATATATATATATATATATATATATAAATATATATATATATATATATATATATATATATATATATATATATAAATATATATATATATATATATATATATATATATATATATATATATATATATATATATATATATATATATATATATATATATATATATATATATATATATATATATATATATAGATTCGCGAGTTAATGCTCAAGGTGTTCACACACATCGATCTGATATTGTTATTAGTTAATCTATCCAAATTACGAAATAAATGAGTTTTACGAGTGAATTTATGGTAGTATACGCTAGTGATACCCACTTTGCGATATTTAACATTCACATAATAAATTTCTTCGATCCCCGGCCTCGTTGGTAAATAAACACGTTTTTTCCCACTTTATTCTGTCAGTATATACATAAGCTGATAGTATAAACGGATTCTTCGCCGAATCTTGGCAGGCAACCAACAATACAATATGATGTATACAAAACCACCTATAATCTGATCGGATTCTAGAAGGTATAAAC